>JANHFL010003934.1:77669-97172 GCA_032468155.1 Oxyrhabdium leporinum | reverse complement strand
CCTCCCTCTCTCTTTCTCTCTTATGTATGTTCAATGACCCAAGTTACTTATAAATAATAAAGGTGGGATAAAAATCTAAATAAGGAAAATAATAGGGAAAACACATACAATAGCCAGAAGGTCATGTACTTGAAATGCCCTGGATCTGAGAAAAATGGAGCAAAACCCACCCTCATTTGAAAACAGCCCTACCAACTGCAAGAAGAGGAACTGGCCGCAAATTTTTCCATTGAAGAATTTTCTGTTGTCCTTATTCTCTAATTGCCAGGAGGGCGTTGCTTTGTATGATTAACCCATCGGTATCCTTTTGCAGTCTAACTTATGTTCAAAAAGCCACCGTAACTGCCATTATCTATTGGATTCAGATGCCGAGTTTTGGAACAAAAAAGTCATCATGAATTATTATACGGTGTTAAAATATAAATCAAAAAATAGTCTGTGACAAATATCAGAATTTGTCTCAAAAACACATTAAGAACTGTAATATTAACTTTCAACAAAAGGCAAGTAATTATGATTGAAAATGTGCGATTAAGTCATTTGTGATTTCTAAAAAAAAATCATATAAGCCTCAGAGCTTGCTAAGCAATTCTAGCAGCTTTGGGAAGTATCACAAGAGAAAACAAAGCTAAACTATTATCCTTCCCCTTCTCTCCCATCTCCAATCTGATCTTCAGAGCAACCTCTTGAGCTTCTTAATTATAGAACAGGCATAGGAAAACTTAACCATACACTTTCTGCATCATGTTCACTGCAGTCTTTATGATGGTTTTCATGCATACTTTAGATATCGTTTTTCAAATTTCTCTAAAACTGTACAGGTCTTCATTTTTCTAACTTCTGCCTTTAATTATATTATTCTTACACCATTCAAGACTGTAACTCCAGGTGTCAGGTACTACACAAATCTCAGCCACCATGCCTCTCTACCACTGTCCAGTACATTTAAAAGAACAATGGGCAACCTGGGAGAGACATGTGAGTTTTTTG
Source organism: Oxyrhabdium leporinum (assembly GCA_032468155.1). Taxonomy (NCBI): domain Eukaryota; kingdom Metazoa; phylum Chordata; class Lepidosauria; order Squamata; family Cyclocoridae; genus Oxyrhabdium; species Oxyrhabdium leporinum. Next base: position 96,182 of record JANHFL010003934.1, on the reverse strand, counting down.
GAACGCCTGGGAGCCCTTCACATTATGTCCTCAAATTTGTATCTGTTGGGATGGACATAAACTCCTGATACCTGCTTGTGTTCAGAAAACGAACATATAATTCAAAACTGAAATAACAATATTGTAAGAGCTAAATTAAATATAGGTAGTCCTCGGGTTACAAACACTCATTTAGTGAATAGTCAAAGTTTGAACAGCGCTGGAAGAGGGAGACTTATGTCAGGGCCCTGAGGTTCTGCCCATTGTGGTCAAATGACTGCTATTTGGATGCTTGGCAACTAGCTTGCAATTATGACTGCAGCATCCCAGGCACATGATTGCCTTTCTCAACCTTTCCCACGACAAAACAATGGGGAAGCCAGCAGGAGCTTGCATGTCACTCCAATTTCTGCTGATTTTACACCTGCCTGCCCACCCACTCACACTTTGTACCACTTGCCGGCGCTACCCATTCACCTTCCCACAGTTCTCACACACAGCTCTCAACTATTGATCTGCTAACCTGAGACTCCCTCCTCTTCCCACGTCACATGAAGTTTTTGCTTAATATCAGCATGGTCCTGGGATTACGACAGCTTAATGACTGCATGGTTTAGCAACAGATATTCCAGTCCCAATTGCTATCATAACCCAATGACTACCTGCATGTTAAACTTTTTGAAAATTATGCCACAAAAAGGGCAACATTTTCAGCCCATTCCTTCAGGGAACTCCACAATTTCCACAGTTCTCAGAATCCCCAGAGGTCAGTTTTTTAAAAGTGGTCTCTGGAGGCACAAGTTGCCTGAACCAAGTTTAAAGAAAGCATATGGAACTTTTTCTTTAAAGTCCTTCCCTCCTTCACTGAGTCTATTCTACAACAATATATAAAACAGGAAAAAGCCTCCCCAATGCAGGCAGAACAAACCCTATTTACCATCCATCTGAACCAGCAGCTCTGACTTGACTCGGCGGCTTGCCTCGTGTTCATCCACAGTGCCTCTGCGACTACAGATAGAGTCTATTTCATCAATGAAAATGGTCGTAGGTGCATAAAACTTGGCCTTAAAATGAAAACAAGCATTTCTTATGTGACTTAGGGATTTATAAGGGTTTTTTTTTAATCATATACAACATCCCTCAGCATCACAGTCATATTTAACAAAGATAGATACCAATACATTTTCTTAAAGACTCTGTGTGTTTCTTGCTAAATCAAGACAGTTGTGAATTTAAGGAATGTCCTATGGATGCACAAGAACAAATAGTATATCAAGCTCAGACATAGATACACAGGAAATTGGTGATGTTGTCCATTTAAACCATCGACTCCAAACCAATTCAGTACGGACATTTATAGTATAATACGCTCAGTGTAATGTATATTGATTGCCCTGAAATCATTTTACAAAGAAAAGGAGCCAGAAAGAAATTATGCAAATAAGAGTTTAATATCTGAGGGAATCAACAATACCTACCATTTCAAACAGCAAACGAACTAATTTTTCAGACTCGCCTCGATATTTTGATGTGAGAGTAGAGGAAGACACATTGAAAAATGTAGTTCCACATTCTGTAGCAACGGCTTTTGCTAGCATGGTTTTACCAGTCCCAGGAGGGCCAACCATAAGCACTCCCTGAAATTAAAATCCAAACAACTGAAGAAACCACAAGCCTGATGCAAGCATATAATAACCTAGTGCAATTAAATTCATCTGAACATAACTTAGATTGTGGATCTTCAGACTTAGGCTTTCTCAAACAAGGATGTGATGAGGCTTGACGATCTACAAATTCTGTATATCCTGGATCACTTGACGACTTTCGATACCATCAGCCATGGTTTCTTTCTGGACTGGCTTTCATGTCTAAGCATGGCTAGAATTCACAGTCCCCTGGTTTCTAGCCTGGTGTCTTAACCACTACACCGATTGCACTAAATAACTAGACAAAGCATAATACTTTTTATCTACTTATTAATACAAGAACTGGATGTGCTAAACAACAATGAGAATCTGAAGCCTTGGAATGGGAGAGAAAGCTGCATTACTTGACCTGGCAGTTTCTAAATTTTACAGAGCTCTGTCTTCAGATGTTGAACTATATGCATTTTATAATTTTAAAAGAAATGTCAACTAAAATCCTATTTCTGCACTGGCTGCCCTCCTGTCAGGCAGGATCTCTACTCAGGCTCCTGGATTTAATCCCAGGACTAGTGTTGAAGCTCCTTCATCTTGGAGGGTTGGGTGACTTTAATCTCCATGCGCTGGCTAGAACCAGGACAGCTGGAATTTCATGGCCTCCACCTATGATGATCAAGTAACCATGAGTAATTTTTGGCCCAATACTCAGGCTGTTATGTTTTTGACCTCATTTTGCCTCAGAGCACTTGTTACATGATTTTAATATGGCTAGCATTTTTTTTACCCCACTGATATGCTTAAATAGTTTAAATGAAATTATCATCCAGGTCAGGGGTGTCAAACTCAAGGCCCACAGGCCGCATCCAGCCCGCAGGGTGCTTAGATCTGGCAAAGGACTGGCCCGTGGTGGCTCTGCCAGCGAAAACGGAACTTAGGACAGCCATATGCAGCCCTCCTGAGTTCCGTTATTGCTGGTAGAGGGCTTGGACCACTACAGACACCCCCTGACATGAGTGATGCTGAGCTGGCCACGCCCACCCTGGCCAAGCCGGAGGTTAAACACAACCCTGATGAGGCCCTCAATGAAATCAAGTTTGACACCCCTGATCCGGGTGATTAGGCAGATTAAGATAAACCACACCATGCATATTGTGGAAAAGAATGTATTCAAACAAAGGCTCAGGAGGGCTCCCAGCAACCGTAGCTTATTCTGTTTTGGTGAATTGAAAACAACAGGAGGTGACATAGGCCCTTGACGCTGATCACTCCCAACCAGCCTTGACTCTTGGCTTGTCTTTTCATGGGCGTGGTCTGTTGTAGAGGCAGGGGAACATTTCGCAACATTGAGGGTATGGATTCTGACAAAATGTAGAGGATGTAATCTTCCAGGCCCTCTGCCATTTACAGGCTAGATCTATGCCTTAACTGGGTCTTCCAGGGGAAGAATAAATGCAACTAGCTGATGTAATAGTTTCCACTCCTGGTTTACAATAAATGGGCAGATCCTAACTATATTTAGGTTTCTGGGACAATTCTATCTGGTCTATGCCTGTCTTGGGAAGCTTCACAGTTATATATTTTAAATGATAAGTCCACAACATAGAGCCAGTGTGCCTTACTTCTCTCCAGACCCCACAGATCATCTGATTTTATTGCTTTGTTTAGACTTCTTTTAAATAGCTGGTGGTTGCCAAAAAAGGAGTAGAGAATATCTTGAGGAAAAATTATCTTTTGCTAAATGTCTGTTTTATGAACAAACCCACCACACTAATCATTTTCTGAGATGCCCATAAAAGATTTTGAAAAATTCCAAATATACCCAATGGTTCCAAAAGTTGAAACTCATGATTTAAACGTCTCTTCTTCTTTTGCACCCAACTTGTAAAGAATTTAGAATTTACTCTGGAGAAAGTATGAAAGAGCCATTGATGGGGGAAGAAAGGACAAAGCCATTAAGGAAGGACTTGAAAAAGAGACTGCACGCTCTAGAGACTGAAATAAGTGTGAGAAAGAAACACAAAATAATCCTATCTTGATTTTGTTTATATAAAATGAGACAAAGAAAAACTTGGATATATTCCTTAAATCCCTGAGGTATCTATTTCTTGATCTGGTCAATCTCAAAGAGCTAATTCCATCTGTCCTTCTGCCTAGTGCTCTAACCATAATCCTTAAAGTTTTGCTGTTTTGACTGTGCAAGGTAAATTTTCCATCTTGGTCTGTTGTAAAATGTGACTCATGAATGCTTAGAATAAGCATTTCATGATCTTTTCATCTTTTTTTCCCATTCACACTGTTCATCAATGCATATTCAGAGCTGTTGAAAAATCACATATAATTCACGAAGCAAAGGTTAACTGCTTCTGTGTAAAACCAGGTTCTTAATTACTGAATATTTTTTATCCAGCTGAAAATTACTATCAAAAGATTTCTAAAGAAAAATGGTACTTTTAGGATAATCACATTAACACCAGACATCAAAATGAACTTCACACCATTAGCATCTTAAATATTTTCACAATAAAAGAGCTAATGAAAACTAAAGCAAACAAATTTTGCAAAATGTGTCCTTTTTAACGATAAAAATAATTCAAAATTATTTTTTGAATTATAAAAATAAATATAACAAAATCAATTATTAAAAAAACATATCACTTCATAATACGTTGTATTCTTCTAAAGAAACTTCTAAACCAGTATCCTTCAAAAGTAGTAAAAGTTTAACCACCAATGCTATCTCTCCCCTAGAACCCTATCTACATCAGGACTTTGCCAAATCAAGGCAACAAACCTACACCACAGATCTTGCCTTTTGGAAGAAAAATAAGGGGGTGGTGGTTTCCAAGCATCTATAAACAACCATTCACTATAATGGGAATGTTCCACAAACCTACCAGAACACCTGTCCAGTCATATGTTCAGCCAAGCTGAAAAATTCATGCTTAATTCTTGCACGAGGCTTAAGAATTCACAGAAAATATATTATTCTGTGCAAACACTGAAGATATTTTTTCTCCACTTCAGACATGAAATATTCTCAAAGCAAGAAACAAGACAAGCTATTTTACTATATTTCCCACATCCTAGGAAAGCATACAATTGCAGATCACTTAAAAAAAAACACATTGATGTGTGATTATATCATAATTCATGTCAACACAAAACAAAACACAACGTGCATTTCTATTGGACTCTGTGCCCTTGTACTCTTAACAACTTCTCCATTGGCATAACATATAATTGCAGATTAGTGGCAAAACTGTAGACACATGCATGGCTCCCAGATATTCAAACATATTCATAGCTACCTAGAACAACACTTTCTCAATTCTTTTTCCTCAAAGTAATCCTTTATTTGAGATTCCTTGATGACATTTAATCTTCTGGATCTATGAAAATGAGTATCTTGTTAAATTCCTTCATTATTTCAACAGCTTCCACCCCACAATAATCCTCAGCCTCAATCTAGCTACAGAACAAGCCCACTTCCATGATATAATGGCAAAACTAGAAACTGGGCACATGAATACCATGTTATACAGGAAACCTACAGATCTCGATGCATACTGTGTGCTTCAGTTTCCATTCAGAATACATCAAATATATAATCTATAACTATATCCTTACAACCACATTTGTTTTTAGTCAAAACAGGAAAACGCCTACCTAACTATTGGCAAACGCCTACCTAACTATTTAAACTTAAGTGGAGGTAAGTTGCATTTGCTTAGATTTAGTGAAATGACCCTCATAGGCTTATCCAACTACAGGTAGAATGGATTACTTTACAGGTCAGCTTTGCGTTCACTCGGATACATTAGGGATTTCTAGAAGCTTGTCTGCTGAAGATGCATTACAGATTCAGATAATGAAGCAGTAATTTTAAAAGCCTGAAAATTAGACAGGCAGGTGTTTGGGAAATGAATGATAGCTACATCTAAAACAGGGTCGGCTGGCTAACATTGTCTAAAATGAAAGATATTCAGTGGAGCAATAATTCAATCTAAAATCGAAACATTGGGGCAGAGGAATATGCAGCCACAGAACTAAAGCTTTCAAAAAATCCAGTTTTCCTAAGAAAATTACTAATTGATAATAACCATATTCTTCATTTCAGAATAATATATTTCACAAGACAGATAGTGAATTTTGTTCCAAATAAAAACATTTGAGCCATAATATGGCCTATAATTTCAACCACCTCTACCAACTTGTATTCCCCAAATAAAATCAAACATGAGTAATTTTATCAGTTAAAAGCTTGCAAATTCATCTGCAATAAAGATACCTCATATTTTGGAAATGGTTTGGGGGAAGGGTATAGGACATTTTACTTGGAATAAATCCACTGAATGAGAATTGCTAGATAAATGGCAATGGAGAAGCTGTTAATACTACTACAGCAACAAGATAATCTGATGCTATCTTAGACATAGCCATTCTGATGACCTTATCATATGACTTCTGCCCGGGCCATCAAACAGCTCCATTATGTGTAGTAATCAAAACTTCTTCACTCATGGTTAGTCATCTCTTGCTTGGACCTGTACAAGCACTTTACATGTGCTATTCTTAAAGAACATTTGGAAGCTACAGATGATTTAGAATGCAGCAACTTGAGTAGTCATAATTCAGTCATATAATCCCACTATTTTGGGATTTGATTTTAGATGCAATTTCAAGTTCTGGTTGGCACCTTTAAAGCCTTGTATAGTTCAGGACCAGGTATCTTTAAGGATACTCATCCAACAATATATCTCTGTGTCTGCATTCTGGGAATGTCACCAAAAGACATCACAGAAGTGAGCTTTGTCCATTGCTGCCCCCCATTATATACAACACCATACCCCCTGAAATCCAAAAACAAAAAGAAAGAAAAGAAAAAAATAGTTTTAGAGTTTTAGGAAGGCCATTAAAATGTGGCTTTTGCAGCAGACCTTGGGAGTTGTATGTATGGCTATGAAAGTTGGACCATAAGGAAGGCTGAGCGCCAAAGAATTGAAACCTTTGAACTATGGTGCTGGAGAAGACTCCTGCAAGTCCCTTGGACTGCAAGGCGATCAAACGGGTCAGTTCTAGAGGAGATCAACCCTGACTTCTCTTTAGAAGGCCAGATCCTGAAGATGAAACTCAAATACTTTGGCCACCTAATGAGAAGGAACGAGCCTAATGATGGGAACGGTTGAGGGCAAAAGAAGAAGGGAACAGCAAAGAATGAGGTTGCTTGATGGAATCACTGAAGCATTTGGTGTGAGCTTAAATGGACTCCAGGGGATGGTGGAGGACAGGAAGGCCTAGAGGAACATTGTCCATGGGGTTGCAATGGGTTGGACATAACTTTGCAACTAACAACAACAACAACAAAAGAGATAAAATACCTAAATTGAGGTGCTTTATCTCTTACATGTATAATGAACAAAGAGCAGTCTTATACCACCAGGAAAGCCTTTCATGTTTAGCATAAGCACATCTAAGAATATAAGAGCATTTATTTTTAATTCAGACAAGAGCTGTCTTTCACTATCTTAACCTATATATTTAGTGTGTCACAAATTGGATATTAGCTAATATTTATTTGCATAGTATTTCATCCTAAAGGTATCCTAAAGGACAGACCTTTGCAATACTATTTCTTCAAACAGATTTTCAGTGCTAATATATATACAGACATATATATGACTATGTGTCTGAATAGTAAGCTTTAAGGTTTACCAATTATAGCCAAATTAGTAAATGTACTAGTTTCAACTAGTACATTCACCTAAAAATGAAGATGGTTCACTAAAAAGAGAAGCAGACAACATGATGAAACACTGAACCAATGAGCCTCAGATATTGGGAATCTTCAGTTGGGCAAGTTTGTTTGTTGTTGTTTTTTCTTGCACTTATTGAATATCCTTCAATATTTATGAAAGTAGTTTTAAGTACAAATTTAAATACAAAATAATAATAATTTTGGGGAAGTTTTTAAAAAAAACCAAAAGGCTGATTAGAATATTCATTTAGAAAAGTTAAAAATGGACTAAAGGCTTTGATTTTTTTTAAAAAAATGATAGGGTGAATCTTTGAAAGTTGAACACAGGAAACCAGAAGAAGCAAAAATTACAATTAAATAAGAACACTTAAATTTGACTTACTAATACAGAAAGGAGCCAAAACTTTAATATTGGAAGATATTTCTGAATAATGGACCCAGAAGTTAATTTTAAGAATGTCTACCCTGTGTTTAGAAGATCATATGGAAGGGGAACATATTTTACTGGTTAAGATTATATAGGATATGTAAAAGAAATTGACTGGCATCCCAATAATTAAAAAGGACATGCTAATAAAAGAAAGAGCAACCTGGATATCGTTACCATATTAGATTTACAACAACATTTTTCTGTTAATATTTTGAAAAATTATAGGAGAAGGGATGAAGAAAAAATGAAAAGAAATCACATTTATCCATATGTTTCAGGAATATTGGAAAAGCTCAGGAGGATGCACACTTCAAACCCAAGAATATACTAAGGCAGAAGCTTATCCATCCCAAGGATAAAACACCCAGACACAAACTGAACAACATGGTATATGCAGTACAATGCGGTACCATGTGTAGATCTGTATATTGGGCAAACAAGGCAACCACTTCATAAATGCATGGCACAACATAGGAGAACAAACCCATCATTACAAGATTCAGAAGTCCATCTACATTTTTTTAAAAAAGGCAACTCTTTTGAAGACAGTCCACATTTTGAAAAGAAAGGACTGATGCTTTGAAAGAGGGGTCAAAGAGGTCATCTATGCCAAAATTGAACCACTTCTGTCTATTTCCATTATCCAGTGAGAGATAAAGAAGCTTCTTGGATGAGAAGTGAAATGTCTTCAAAGAAAAACCAGAAAGTCCAGTTGCTTCTTGAAAAAGCACCTTTGGGATATTAATGATCTAGATGACTGAGAATGTCCATAGACAAATCACATTTAAGACTATTATTTGAAGGGATTAAAGATAAAGATTGTTAAAAGTAAAAGTTGGTTTATTTGATCAAACTTAGAATACAGATATTGTTATCTCTGGTAATCCTTATTGGACTTTTGCAAATAAGGACTGAATGATGAGGTTTCAAAATAACATGATATGAGAAGAATTGTATTTTAAAAGAAAGCAATTGTTTACAGTGGTGTTGAAAGAAGTTATTTCTTTATATATTTCTAGGGGTTTTTACAATATTCCATTTCTTTATTTGATTGATATCTCAACTTTTAAAATGGCATTGATAGTGTTCTTTCTTGTTTTGCCCACATTAGCAATCCTGTAAGGCAAGTTGGGTGACAGTTCCTGGTTCAAAGTCATCCAAGCAACTGCATATTGAAACACTTAACTTTTAAATAATTTAACAATTTATTCTAATATCTCAGATGTCTTAGAAGCTGAAATTGCTTCTGGTCCAAACAATGTTATTAACGAATACTGTAACTGTAAAAATGATCATTGGGTTATACTTCGTAATAATTATCTCATAACACAAAATTCATCTTCCTCAACTATCACTTGGTACAAAGACAATATTCCATGCTTTCATCCAATTTATCTATAAAACTATCTTTTCCTTAATTTTCAAAGTTAGTTTTCCCCATAAAGTTTATTTGGCATGAGAAAAAGGATCATTTTTTAAAATTAGAATTATATTCCATCACTTTTAGCTAACATTATTGTTTCCAAAGATCCCAGAACTAGTATATTTTGATTCTAAGACTGCCAACCAATCAAAAGTGTTATGTATATTCCAAAGTAGTGCAAATCAGAAAATTAACATCAGTTGTTGGCTTCTAATATTTAATACTTGACAATAAGTAAGCATGATAATATAGCTCCAGATTTGAAAAAAACAAATGCTTCCTCCTTATTTGGTAATTCAATTTTAAATAAATACATTTTTGGAGTATAGAAGCCCATAGAAATTTTCTAAACAAATAATTTATTTTCTGAAAATATTTTCCAGATATATAAATTGGAATTCCTCTTAGAATATAATTTACCTTACTAAGCACTACAGTAAATTGTTTTAACCATGCTTTGTTAAACTTAACTTACTGGTGGCAATGCCAAAACCAAGCAAATCACATTTTAGCATAGCATAATGAATTTAATATTTTTGATGCTTCCTGTTTCTCATAGCAATTTAGCACATGGTCATATTTAGAATGACTTGGGATATATAAATGCTAAGTCAATATACGCTTCCTTTTTTTCCCAAGTGCACTTTTTTCCCTCTATTCACTTCTGTTCTAGATAGAAAGTTATCTATGCTCTGCTTGAATACATGCATCAAACAGCTGTGGCTGTTGAGATTTTCTCCCTAATTCTCCCTGAAAATCTCCCTGAGATTTTCTCAGTCAGAATCTTCCTTCTATTCTTTCTTGTGCAAGGACACAAACGTAAGTCCATTATTAGTTTGTGTGTTGAAAAGAAAAAGTAGATCTTTGCCTTCTATGAAAAAATCATTTTGGGTAATTGAAGAGTATCTTTTCTTAAGACTAAGTGGTCTCTTAATTTCTGAAACTTAGATCTCAGATCTTAATTTCTTCTTCTTTGATCCACCTCATTGCCCTTCTCTGAACTTGCTCCAATTTTTCTGGCTTCTTCTTAAAGTGCCTGGAACTATACACAATACTGAATATAGTATCCCAAAAAGAATAAAGTGGAATCATTATTCCTGTGATTTGGACATTCTACTTCTTTTGAAGCCATCTAAAATTGCATTTGCCTTTTTCTGCAGTCATATTATTCCACTAATTCTTATTCAATTTGCAACCACTGTGCAAGACTATTTTTACTTAAGTGAAATATGAAGAACTTTGCATTTATCTCAGTTCAGTTTCATTCTGTTACTTCCAACCATTTCACTAATCCAGTCTAAATTGAAGATTTATTTTTGTTTTCTATGGCATTAGCTACTCCACATTATTTGATGTAATCTGCAAAATTTGTAAACATGTCCTCCTCCTTTTCATCCATTGTTCTTAATAAAAAAAATACAGAATAAAGGTCTCAGGACTGATATTTTTGGCCATTCATCTAATAGTCCCTTCGGGGATAATTGTTTATGAATACTCTAAATATTATTTTACGCCGATTACTGATTTAATTGTCATGCCCGCCAACCCTCACTTAAGTTTGGTAGTCAGTATGTGATGAGCTTTTTAATCAAACTGTTTTCTGAAGTCCGGATATGTTGCATCTAAAGCATCCTCACAATCTGTTGAGGAATATCCCCAAAATCAATCAATCAATCAATCTCTAGCAAGATGTATGTGGACATGAAGATAAGTAGAGTCAGGTTGACTAGTACTTGGATAGAACATTATCAGTAGATTCTATGACCCTATATAATTTCTATACTGTTCCATATTGTTCCATACCGAATACATATGACCATGTAGTTTACTTCTTAAAGTAGCAAAAAGGTTAAATGACAAGCATTCAAAAAATCAATCCTTTAGAGGACTATAGAAATTACAAGGCTGTGTACAAATGAAATTAATTTGGTAATTCTCACTAATTAAATAAATGTGCAGAGAGGACATGTTTGCTCATTGTCTGTCTAGTCTTGTAATATTAGCTGTCTTGAGGAGCCAGATTAATTAGCTCTAGCTCTGTGCCTGATTTACTGAAAATTAAGCAAAGCTTTTTCCATTCCTTTTCTTTGAATTCCTATGATTCTACAGGTGGCTGGTTTCCCCTCTTCACCTGCTTCCAGAATTCAAATAAGCCATTACATTTCCAGTATGACAACAACAGCACTTTGCTCCCGATGCTTGTCTCTCTACAAACTCTATTTGTAATGTAATTCCCTAACTCAAACCACCATAGCAACAATGGATATACTGAATGGGAAATGAGGTTTGAAATACACACACACACACACACACACACACACACACACACACACACACACCATTCATTTGCCATTTCAGTTTGCTGTAGACTTTAAATACAAAAGTTACTGCTTTTTTGTTCCAGGAAAGTGAACTTTATGGGAATTGCTCAGAGTTTATTTTTGTTTTTGTTTTTTCCAAGTGACCAGACAAATGCTCAAAATGTGATGACAGGGGTGCCAGCAATTTATTTTAGTTCATATGGAATAGAGGTGAAAGGATTCTTGTTGCTCCAGGTTTGGCAGTAGTTTGGGTGAAATTGATTACAGGTTTGCTTCAAGTTACTTTGTGATGGACTGGCTATTGAAAACCTATGGTGTGAAAATGCCCAATATCCCAATCAAAATATAAGTATAGCTTAATATTTTCCCTTTTCTAAATTTCTAAATAAAATGATCCAATCTGTACAAAATTCATACTCAGAGTATGTAGAAAATTACCTCTTATAGGAAAAAAATACATTCACCAAATATATACAAAATGAAAAAAATATGTTCAATGAACCTGACAGGGTAAACATGAAAAACTGAACAAAATCAAAATTGACCGATTTAGCCATCCATATACAAAGTCAGCTGTAGCACATGAAAAGTATCTTCAATAGACAGAACTTGTTGATAAAATGCATTTAAATTTTACTGATGAACTAGGTATAATGACTAAAATCTACAGATTGCACAAAAGCACACACAATGGAAATATTTCTTTTATTTTATTAAGTTAGTTAATGACAGATTTATTTTTGTTCTCATGTCACAATGTTGTGTATGAACATTTGCATATATGTTTATGAAACAGCACTAAGAGTTACATTCCATTCATTTTTTATTGACTTTTTTTTTCAAATTTCAAGCAGCAAGCCAGAACACCATCTCTAGTACTTTCTTTTCAGAAGGAAACTTAACCTTAATCCTGACTGATTACAAATTGCTGGATTAAGATTATGTTCATGTAGTGTTTTCAAGAAAGAACACTAGTCTTTATAAACCAGTTTCAATCCAAAGAAATCCATTGCAATGTGAGTGGAAGTGTTTACTAACACAATCTCCATATCAAAATGGAGGTGCTCCCTTCACTGTCACAAGTAGAACAAATATTTTTTTGTGAGTTTTAAAGCAACACAATTCTTTCCAATTGAACTTAGATAAATTATGGTAACATTGAATAAATATACGGTATTAATTCTATTGCTTTCCATGAAAAAAATGTGCAATGAAAAATATTAAAATACAACTAACATCTCTTATCTATCTATCCATACATAATAAATGAAAATAATATAAAACCATGTTTATTAAAAAGGGGTAAGGCAAACAAAATAATATCATATAGTTTGCAATCATACAAAGAAGACCTGGGTGAACAGAGAATATTTAAAAGGCATCTAAAATCTAATTGCAGCTGTGTTATTTTCATAGAGATAGCATTTCTAAATGCAGGTGCTACCACAGAAAAGACCTACTTCTAGCTAATGTCAAGATAATGTTTTGTCAATTTCAGCAGAAAATTATCTCCAGATACTTACAGTTCATATTTATTTATTAATCAGATTTATCTAGTTACCCATTTCATCAGAATTGATTCTGGACACCATGCAATGATAAATAAAACAATAACATAAATAAAAATAGGCATTTAAAACATCAAAATCAACATTAAAATTGAGATTATTTAATATAAATATTTGAGCCCAGTGAAAAAAAGATCATATCAATATATGGCATTAGCATTGCATTAAACATAATTTTCATTTTATAAAGAAGCTATGGGCATAAAGTAACTTTTCAGATACAAATAACTGAACCATGCTTATGTGTAGACTGAGGCATGTTAGCCTGAACCATTTGTTTAGCAGATAGGAATTCAGATGAAATTCATCTTACTTGATTGCCCTTGAATAAATAATTTACTGATCACAACCAACCTACGCACAGGGTAAAATATTACTTGTAAGAGTTTAGATAGTGGTAATGTGATCATAATTTTATTTATTTTATTAGTACATTGATGAAAACTTGCTGCAGAAATAGAAAGCATATAACTTAATGATAGAGTATGAAACATACCTACAGAAATTTTAGATTTAGATTTCGGTATTTCTTTCTGAGTGTAGTGTAGGCCTTTTGTTTGTCTATGTATATATATATGGGCTTGATAACTACATCTAGGATTACAACATTCTAAGAATTTAGAAATGCTGTTGTTATAGTAGAGAATTAGATAAGTCAAAAATTTAGCTAAATGTAAAAATCGAATTATGCATCATATATTTGAATTTGTTTTATTATTTTGTTCTGAATTTTAATCTAAGTATCACCTTCAGTATAAAAAAAGTATACAAAATGCAACATAATTCATTCCAAACATGGTCAGCTAGTTACTCTACACAAATATTCTTTTATAATTTGATAATTATGGAAGCATTTAACTAAGCTTTAATGCTTTAATTAAGCTGGGATTCAAGCTAATAGTATCTACTTAATTTCCAAAGAAATGCACCAGCTTTAAGGGTTTAACCTCCCTGCTAAACATTAAACTTGGAACAGAATTAAGAATAGCAAACCCAACAAAAGAACTCCACCATTCGCTCCAAACATAAACAGAATATAAACTAATCCCTTCTTGCTAATGCCTCTAAGCAATCCTTGAATATATTCAAATCATTTCTACGAGATTCTCCAGTTTATTATAAGAAATAGAGTTTATAGTGTTGGATGACTCTATTTGTTTCATATAAAAATAGGTATATGTGATAATATAAGACAGAAGTTTTGCAACAACTAATTCATGGGTCAAAAAGCAGTTCAATTTATACTGTAGTTCAACTGTAGTATACAGTTGCATACTACAATTCTTTCTAGCTAAGTTATTTAGTAAAATATTAGACCATTCATGCTTAAAGAGATTAAACAAATCTGCAATAGGAAAAAGGAAATAAATGTTTGCAACTAAGACAGTCACCTAGTGTTTTTGATTTTTTTTTAAAAAAAACAGCTTTGCCAGAGTAACAAAAAGCAAGCTTTGGTCATTCTCTTGGAAAATAGAATTATGCATAGCTGTTAAACTCTGATAAAATAAAGACCAAAGTCAGTCATTGACAGAATAGTACCAATTGTAGTCGATTAATAGATTTAATTTTCAGTGTGTAGCTACTTTTAAAATGTTTTAAATTCTCTCATATTCTTCCTAAATGTGCCAGTTTAACAATGCATTAATTCTCTTTTGGTATGAACATTTCTGTAATCTTCCCAGTTGGGCTATTGCTCCATGAAAATTATCTGCAATTATATTGTTTAAAGCTGTTTTTAGGGATTTCCTGACTTACATTATTTCTTTAACTGACAGCACATATATCTTTCTTTCCCTAACCTATTTTTGGCTTAACATCTGTGATATATTAGAAATTGGTGAAATAATATATTTTTCTTAATATAATTTTTCTGTTTTTAGAAAAAAATAAAAGCAAAAATATATAGATGGTTTTCAAAGATGAAGGGGATACTATTTCATATATTAGGGGGTTTTGTAGTTAATTGAAGAAAAAAAACCCACATACACAGTATGTTCACATTGATGCCATTAAGTTCATGTGGCTCAAACAACAGGATTTTACAGAAACAGGATCACGCTTGCCAATTCCTTTTACAATGGAATGAAAAAGAGTTGACGAGAATATTTTTTTTCCATTTTCACCATTTTCATCCATTGTTCTGAATCCATATCTAGCTATATTGTAAAACATAAGAGTAAAAGTTGACTTGCATATTTGTTCTTCCTCAATGGCTTTACTCTCATTCATAAGGTTCTCACAATATTCTAAGCCATTAGCCATAAATTCACAGGAGAAACAATACACATCATACTAGGGTATTGCATATGCACATCATCCTAGGGTATTGTTGGTACTGATAATCTAAGGCTGTAATATCTGGGCTAAAAAAATCCAGACAGCCAATTATTATTTCTTTAATATAGCAATAGCTATTTTCTTGCTGACATCTACTGTCATATGGATTTCTGCAACTCAGGTATAGAATAGTGCTTTGTATATTTTGATTACATTAATTTGTATGCTATCTCCTTTCCTAAAATCTAGTAGCAATAAGACCATTAAAAATAACAACAATCAATAAAAATAAAATTTCTAAACCATCTTTCTTTCTTTCCTTTTCCACAATGCCCAGAGATGAAGTTTCAGCAGTCAGTTATGGTAGCCATACCACATTTTACTTTTCCGCTCAAAAAATATTATTTTTGAAGGTTCAGGGTGGCGTTCTCTTTCTCTTTACTACTTCTTATTGAAGACAAAAGTCCAGGAAATTCCTCTCCACAGTGAACTCCTGAATACAATGTTGATGCAACCAGTAGCAATAGTACTTAGGCTATATACCACTTTACAGTGCTTTATAGCCTTCTCTAAGTGGTTTACAGAGTCAACATATTGCTCCCAACAATCTGGGTTCTCATTTTACTGACCTTGGAAGGATGGAAGGCTGAGTCAACCTTGAGCCATTGAGATTTAAACTGACAAATTGCTTATAGTCAGCAGTCAGCAGAAGTAGCCTGCAGTACTGCATTCTAACCACTGGTTGGGGTTTTGCAAACTTTTGTTTGATGGGCAGGTTGCTTTTTATAAATAATATTCATGTCACTAGGAAATGAAAATATGCCTTGGTATCTTGAAGTTTGAATGTACTGTAAACTTTGAAGTCTGTTACATCATCATTATCTTCTTTTAATGACCTCATAATCCCTTGCAGGTAGAGTCTGGACAACTGAATGGAGCTAGCAGAGTGTTTTAATGGCTGGATGCCCTTCCTGTCGCCAATGCAGAGTTTTGTTCAGCAGATATATTCTCAGTGTGTCAGAGAAAGAAATACCTGCCTCTACGTAGGATCGAACTCACAGCATCCTGATTGTGAGGCAAGATCTCCACCTCTAGGCCACTGCACCATTCAAGTCTGTTACATACACATAGTTAATAATAATCATTTAAGATAAGTAAATCTTACGTAAGTGAGGCTTTATACAACACCTTTAATTATGCAAGTCTCCAGATTTTCACTGCATTTTCTAGAAAGATCAACTTTTTGTGGAGGAGGAGCAGGAGCAGGACGTGGAGGTAAAAGAGCAGGAGCAGCAGGAGGAGGAGAAAACAATTACTACCAACAATAAATGAATGTTAATTAGATTAATACACAATAGTACTGTTTATAAAATGACTTCTGGGCAATGGTCTGTGAGACACTAGATAAGTGTTAGGATTCTGCTTGTCATATTTCTACACTTTTCTGAATAAATCTGCATTGTCAAGGCAAAATTAAATATAAAACTTGGTAGAAAATTTTATACCTTTATACACTGCCAGATTATCCACAACTAGTTGCTACCACCATATAGATTAAAGTTGGTTATTTTCTTTATATTAAATAATTAGAGATCTCTACTTTGTATTGCCTTTCTTCTAATTCTGGGGAATATCTGTTACATCATATGATGTTCATGTTAAATTTATTAAGATTTTGTAATACAGGAAAAATGCACTTTTTTTTTCAAAATGCTAGTCCCATAGAAGTCACTTTTTTATTTTATCTTATTTCTACATGCATTTCAGAAATATATATATATATATTATTTTTATAGACACATCTTATGAAAATAAATTTCTCGGGATGGATTCTCAAGTATAGATGGAGACTTTTTGGATTCATTCTGCCATCTGTGATATGATACAATTATTTGGGTGGATCTGGTTGCACATAAATCAATCCAGAATCTACAAGTAATTTGATACATACAGAAATTTTCCTTCCCTCTTCTCCCTTTATCTGAATTAATCAGAAGAATGAATATACCACAAAGATATGCTTTTAAAAAATGGGAAATAAAAAAAAATAGTTTAGATGATTTTCTATATTTTTTTCCATTTAATTTCCATGACTCCTCTAAAATGTGAAAGATAGTATTTCTTGAATAATACTAATTGTGCTATGCTATGGTGTGGAAATTTTAAAAAGTAAGCCAGCAAGTATATAACATAAATGCTATTTTTAAAAATAAAATAAAATAAAATGTTTCTGAATAATTCTTCTTAATGTCTGAAACTGTTTAACCAAAGGTAAGCACAGAGAAGGATTTAATACAAGTTAAATGAAAAATCTTGGACCGTGGATTTAATCCGTATTTAATCTGTAAAGAGCCACATCTCATCACTGTTTATTGAGCAAGCTTCCAGCAGGATAAAGTGGTGAGTTATAATATATATTGCAAAGGATCTTGAGCTTTAGGACCATCATGGATGCTTTCGAAAAGTTCAAGTATGCATTGGCTATTTAAGCTGAATTCAAATGACTTTTTATGTAACGTTCTTTAATTATTTTTATTTTTTATTCAGATACCTCAGAACAATAGGCAAAATGAATAGTTCAAATGATTATTATGATTCATTGCACAGTAGCCAGATGTTAGGGCGGGTTTTGGAATTTTTATTCACCTATGAAGTCTTCTGAAGGACCTGGTCAATTGACCAGTCAAAGAATCAATTTGACTGGTTGCTTCAATCAATGTGAAGGAGATTCTGTTTCTCTTCCTGAGCTTCAGTCTAATGCTTCAAAGATAAGTACCATTTCAACTGGAGACTTTGGATGAAATAGGCACTTCAATTGACACTTCGTGAAACTGAAGTGTTCCCTTGAAACACTAAATGCTGTAGGTCTTATGACTACTGTATTGTATGTATAGTATTTTTGGGTTTACTAAAGACAACAAAACTGTAAAGATGATAACTTAAGATCTTTGGCTGTAAGGTATTCTAGCAATCTGTCATGCATTTCTCACATCTAATATGAGAAAGGTTGCATGACAAATATATATCAGTGGACCTACTATACAATAAATAAATAAATAAATAAATAAATAAATAAATAAATAAATAAATAAATAAATAAATAAATAAATAAATAAA
>JANHFL010003934.1:57171-72531 GCA_032468155.1 Oxyrhabdium leporinum | reverse complement strand
CATACCTAATAAATTATTGACAATTAAGAAAATTATAAATGGGTCTTGGACATAATTAGGTTCTTAATTAATCAAATAACAATATTGTGTTTGCCTGCAAAATTATACATTCCAAAGTATAGATCTATAACATTTGCTTACAGCTCAGTCTTATTAAGTGGTGAAGCATTTCATTGTCTCTACCAGACTTAGTCTTATTTTTAAGCCTTCTGGCAATTATATAGTGCCAATAATTCTAATCTAATTTCACATTATTTTGGACTTTGAGCTAACTTAATATTAAATATCTGTGTTAATTTAGTGAATAAAGAACTAATTAAGCTACAGAAAATATATTAGAACTTATTTTCTATTTTACTTTAGTTCAAAATACTGTGACTGCAAATTGTACATTTGCAGAGAGAGTTCTCCAAGCAAGAATGCTTGTCTGGAGAAATGGAAACAGATAGGCAGAAGATGTGATAGAAGACATGGGAAGTGGAAGCAGATGCAGAAGAAAGTACAAAGCCAGATGTTAACATTGCCTGCAGCAATGGTTTAAATCAGGGCTGTCAAACACCCGGGCCGCAGGCTGGATGTGCCATGCGCTGGCTACGTCCACATCCGGTTTAGCGAAGGGGAAAAAGTTCTGATATGTCAGGTAACGCTGCTGTGATGATGTGACTTTGACATCCCTGGTTTAAATACTCTCCCCATTGAAGTAGACAGCTGAAGCTTGCCACTACTTGGCATCTGTGTTGGCTAAAGAGAGATCAGTGCTGGCCGAGGAAGGACATGAGAGGGCATCAGTGTTTTATTCAGTGGCTGTTGAATCTGCAAGTGCTGTGCTCAATGGAAACTGATCCACTTGATCTTGGAGCCTGACTCTAAGGGCATGACAGCAAGGAAGCAAATGAAAGGTTCAGATGAGAAATTATTATTATTATTATTATGTTATAACATTATTTCACTTTTCAACCCTTTTATTACAGAATAGTCCAATGTGGGAATGGCATCATGTAGCTTATCCAGAGGTGGGCTGCTGCATGGTTGCAGAGGTTCGGGCAAACCTCTAGCTCTGATCTCTGGCTGGGCCCGCCCACCTACCCTTGTGCTAAGCTATCCCTAAATAACTCACTTTTCACCCCACTCATGCTGCCCAGGTGAGCTCCATGCCCCCCCTGCTGTACTCACCGGACCTGCTTTAATCCATCAGTTGCCTCCCTGCAGCTTAGTTTCAGCCCCAAAGCAGTGCGCACGAACAGTGGACCGCTTGCCAAAGCAAATGCAGCCCACCTCTGAGCCTACCATAGAATACATCTTTAAGAGTGGCTATTATACACATTTGCTTAAAAGCAAAACAAAGAACTGAATCCAGAAGTAACTGAAATGACTAAATTTCTGAATAATCTGTTTTTAATCTTTTTTTTAAATGAGAAGAGGATTTTGAATTGAAACACTGTCCCTCTGTGGCCTCCATATTTCATTAGTGCTAAATTCATTTTTAATGAAAAAATTAATAAAATGGTGATAGTCACCTACTATTTAAACATAGTACTGTAATTGTAAATTTAAATTATTTGATTACTTACCATGGATTTTTAAAACTTTTTTAATCAATTGTTTTCATGTTATCTTTCTACAATAGAACTTTCAGGATTTTAACCAAATACATATCAGAACCTTTAAGAATAGTATACTAAATTATTTCAGATTCATCTTCATTCTTTACATTTCACATTAAGCACAAATCAAAATTACTCATGCAGAA
Organism: Oxyrhabdium leporinum; assembly: GCA_032468155.1. Classification (NCBI taxonomy): domain Eukaryota; kingdom Metazoa; phylum Chordata; class Lepidosauria; order Squamata; family Cyclocoridae; genus Oxyrhabdium; species Oxyrhabdium leporinum. The sequence goes on along the minus strand of JANHFL010003934.1, from coordinate 70,781 downwards.
GTTACTTTCCAAAACATAAATGAGTCCAATAATTATATTGGAAAGCCCAGGAAAAAGTAACTTTATTATGAAATAAGCAAATATACATTAAATAGTTCATTTCACCATTTTAGAATGAAGCAAGCTTTGCAAATAATAATAAATGTAGAAATATGACTTTTGACCTTTTCATTTGGTGTTAGGATAAGACATTTTGTTTTCTGATGTTAAACTTACATTTTGTTCCAGCCCTACTAAGGAAATTTTTCAAATGTCTAATTAGGCACCCATTCTTTCTCATATTTATTGTCTCACAATGTCCTGACTGAAGTTGATCATTTCACAACAGAGTGAAATGGTCTTCAGTCAGGACATTGAGATTTTATGGAACCATTCTTGTCTATTTTTTAAACCATTGTCTTTGGTTTGATGGAAAATACATTGCTTATGAAGTTTTCTTTAAATTATTAAGGGATTTTACACTTACTATAAGAGACCAGGGACAGACAGGGACTAGTAATAAGCTCTTGAAGCTCTTGAAGTACTTGAACAGACATAACAGTTGTGAATCTAGCCAGCTTGCCAGATAGGCTCAGTTGCACACAGTTGTGTTGCACACAAAACAAATTTTCTCAAATGATATATGACTCTTGGCCACAAAGGGCATCACTGGTTTTAAAACAAAATAAGTTAATGGAGCCAGGCTAGTAAGGAATGGAGTTTCTGATTTCTCCAGCATGCTCTAACTCAAAGGTTGGAATCTCTCTGAAAGGTGCCCATAAAATATTTTAAATAAACAAATAAAACTTGTTTGTGATTTGACTAATTGTGCAGAAAGAGCTTTGATTTTGTGAACATTCATCAGCAATTATTTTCTACTTTCCTAGTTGATTCATATAATTGAATAATTACAGAGAAAAAAAAAGAGAAATATCTCAGCGTTCAAAGTGTCAAATCAATGCATTATACAATTAAAATATTCATCCTCACAAATGCAATACATTTATAAGCTATAGAGAGATCTTGGTTTTTTTTAATGTTACTGAACAATGCTTCTCTGTTGCAATTATCTGATTATATCTAAAAGTTAGGTCTTCCTCTTGGTTTAGTTATCAGAAGCCAGATCTTTTCTCAAGGTTATAGTGAATTCAAGGCAATGATGTATGCAATGGGAAAGCCTTCATGTGAATAGTAACAACAAGTGCTTGGCAATTTCTCTTTTTATTCTCCCTAATTCCCTGAAGAAATGTATGCATTTCCTTAAAGTTAGGTTCTTTCTGTTACGAATATGAGCACTTGCTTAACTCTCCTAAGGCATATGAACAAATCTGCAAAGAAACCTTCCCATTTCATGCTTTCTAATTCACTGGAGGCAATGCAGTATTGTGGAAAATACAATCTTTGGTTTAGAATTCACTTCTGTTTGTGAGGAAGCAGAACACTTGCTTAATTCTTCCAAGACACATGAGCAGCTCTGAATCTTTTGGGAAACAACTGTTCAAACTGAGTCATGTAGCAGAAGGATTTTGGAGATTATATTTGGAGATGTGACAGACTTGGATAGCAGATAAGAGAATTCCTAAGATCAGGATTCTCCTCAGATCTTGTCTTCTCTGCAGGTCTTCATATGCCAAAAACCCCAAAACCCTGGCCTTCAGTAATGCTGCCTATTATGTCTCTTCCTATATTTCTTTAACTGAACTGAACCTTACTGCCCTGACCAGCATCATCTGGGCTCTTCAAACTCCTGCTGCCTTCTTCTGCTTCAAAATATATTCCAGGCTCGGAAAAGCTTAGCTCTTCTTATTCTTCCCTGACACATTCTCATTCTTTTACACTTATATCTCCCAATGTCTCTGCCAGCATTTTCTAATGTATTACCATATTTTTTCTCTTATTAAAATATTGGCTCCTGATTGCTTGCAGAGTACAGCTCTTAAAATGTAAAGTAAAATGTAAAGAGAATCATCACATTCTTGATGAAAGCAAGTTTCAACAAGATTTATTGAAGGGGAAATGGAAGTGGAGCAAAAAGAGATTTAAGTACAAAAATCTCAAAAAATGCATACTTTCATTTTAGCATTCAGTGCTAAATCCAATCCAATATTCTAAATTAGCTAGATTAGAGCTTTCTTTCTTCTTTTGTTAATAACTCTTTGGTGGGTGAGAAGCTAACAAACCATTTCCTGATTATGAAAGAATGTGTAGCTGTTTTGTAATCCAAGTTTGAAAATACCAATATGTCATATCCTTGCATTTTCAATATCTTGAGAATATGTGCCCACCCTACACACAGTGTTTCTTTCATAAACAAAAAACTCATCTCTCAGCCAACTCTGGGTGGCTCCCAATGAAGGGAGTTAGAATGTGTGGACATTGTCACCAGCTTTGTTGGACTATCACTGTCAGAGTAGCATTTCCAATGAAAATCAAATATGAAAATCTGATCAATTTGCATTTGGAATTACAAATCAATATTTGTTTTTTAAAAGAAGCAATGCCATTTTAATATACCAGGGAGGAAGAAATGAATCACTAAATCAATAAATAACCCATACAAGCTTTCAAGAAATTACTGGGTAAGCTAATCACCACTTATGTCTACATCAAAAGTTGCATGAGGCTGCCATTAGTTAATAGTTACTTAGATACTAATGTTTAACCATCCTTTACTGACAGGTAGTTCTTTCTTCAACTAATAGAGCAGAACAAACACATTTAAGAAATCTCTATGGAGCTCAAGTAGCCAAAATAGTGAATTTATGTTGATGATCATCAACTAACCTTCATGGGACTAGCCTTCTTTCTAAATCTAGTAATACCTTTAAATCTTTTCTGACAGCTTATGCTGATAAAGAAATCACTACAGACCAATTGCTCAATGAAATGTTTAATGGGATTATTTCTAAGCAAAAAAAAAATTCAACAAAGCAACCAATTTAGGAATAGCTAGATTCTCCACACAGACCAATTAAAATATTGAGCAATGGTTGAATACTGTATCATAGATTTTTCTCCTTTAAGTCATTTTAAGAGATTTGGATTACATGTGTTTCATTATAGTTCTATTTCACAAAGTTGAAAAATTCAGCTTGTGAAATTCTCTCTTATAATATCAGAGGAAATCTACATGTTTTTCACCTGTAGGAATATAAGACTAAGATTAGGAGATTCATTATAAAATTAGTACCACAGTTAAGGGTATAAAATCACTATAAAACCGTAGACAATGAATTTAATTTTAAGCTTTTTTATGTGGGTAATGAGCATTTAATAAATGCTTTATAATAACAGCATACAAATGTAAAATGGAGAACTCTAAGAAGTAACATTACATAACGTAAGCGCATTCTTAAAAAAAATCCTATATACGTATACACAAGTATATACAAGTATATACAAGTATACGTATATACAAGTTCTTACAGTTTTCTTGGCAACATTTTCAGAAGTGATTTGTCATTGTCTTCTCTCAAGGCTTGAGAAAGAATAACAGACCCAAGATCATCTATTAGTTTAAAATTAGTGCCTAAAATAGTCAGCAAATATGTTAAACAGTGTACAGTGTTATTAAAGACCTCTCCTAAACTTAAAAGGAGATCCCTCAGTGGAAAATTCCCTTTAGTCAGTAGAAATCCCCCATAAGAATAAAAGAAAACTGCTTATTGCTAACTGCCTGTATTGCTCGCTGCTGGTTTTAGCCCAAGAAATCTTGTCTCCATTCATAAGATACAGAGTTTCATTCATAAATTAGGTGGAGATACAATGTAGCAGATGATCTTCGGAAACCAGAGATAGCAATAACTCAAAGTGACAATACAGAAAACTAGAGAAAGCTATAGAAAGAACTAAAGGCAGATTGATTGATCGCCAGAGCCAAACCAAATCGAAAGGCATGAAAGGGCATGAGATTTAACACCTATACCAATACTTCCTATGCCCATGGAAAAGAACTACAAAAACCATATGCCCTACAAAGAAAAAAATATCCTATTGATAAGGGAGATAACAAACAAGATATTTCTTCCAGTCATAAAAACATACATCATACTCTGCTTCTGCTTCACAAACACAGCACAAAGATCTCAAATTCTATAAAAAAATCTCACTGGTATATCAGCCAGTTGCCAGCTGGCCCCAAGAACAAACTCTGTTATTGTTTTTGGGAAAATAAAACCTCCTTTCTAAGCATCTCACCTTGTGACTTGATTGCCTGAACAGCTCAGAAGAAAAAGAATCCAGATAAACTCTTTCATCAACAGATTCTGATAAAGATACATTATTCCATATAATGTGAATCATTATAGAGAAATTATATGATAGCTTATTTGCTGCATTTTTCTGTATGGGCCACTCAAACAACCCGAGTAATTGTGTTGGAATGTAATAGTTTGGATTCCCAGCAACAGGGGATGCATTCCAGAGGAATAAGGGGCACCTCATTTCATGTGAGAGAAAGAGGGTGAAGACAGCCCCTCCCTAAAAGTTGTAAGAATATATGTTAAATGCAGGTAATAGAGTGCTTCAGTTTGACAAGATTCTTTTTATATATATTTGGTCACATAGTAGTTGAAAATCAATAATAAAACTTGAAACTGAATTCAGAATTTTTGTAGCTGAGTGTGAATTTGAAGCTCTACAACCTCACTCCGATACACATACTGTTATACCACATAGGCCATATGTGACATAGATTCACTATATATTAGTTATATTTGACTTAATATTCATAGGTTTCTTGATATTGTTTTAGTGAATAAGCTATAAAGATGTGAATTTCAGCTGTATGCCTTCAAATTTAAATATATCAAATATGAAGAACTATATGTATATTGCTTTATAGCAATATACACATATATATGTATGTATGTATTTGTGTGTGTGTATGTGTATGTGTGTGTATGTGTGTGTCTATGTGTCTGTATATTTATAAAAGATTGTGGCACCTCAGATCTACTATCTTACATTGTGGATATATGATTGCTCCATAATGGAAAGACAACACACTTGCTTTTGTTCTTCCTTTTTCTTTTCTTTGTGACAAATTAAATTCTGTATCTACAAAGTTTGTAATAGGTACCTTATTGTTATTCACACAACTTTAATTTAGCTAAAAAGCAACAAAATTCAAAACCATGAATGACAAGATCTTGGAGGAAGGATGTAATTTATCAATGTTGAAAAATACATCCACTAAAATCATTCTGAAAATCTTCCAAACAGAAATGTATGTGAAAATCAAAGCTATTGTATGTGAAACAATTTATCGTATGATATCAAGATCAGTTCTTTCAATTACTAACTCCAGAGATGTAAAACTATTGGATAATGCAAAGTGGTTAACAATAAAATGCTTTTTACATTTTTCCTTTCTTTTTTTTTTTTGCAGGGGGGAGTTGTGTATTTTTCTTCTCTAGATACTGGAGCAATAATATATATATATATATAGCAAGAACTAATGAGGAAAATAGGTATACAGATAGTCAAGAAAGTTAAATATTTGGGAATTCAATTAATGACAAGGTATGTAATGATTAAGGAAGATAATTATTATAAGTTGGCTCAACAAATTAAAACAGATTTGGAGAAGTGGAAAAATCTACAACTATCATTGATGAAAAGAGTAGCCATCATAAAAATGAACATCTTGCCAAGATTACTATATTTGTTTCAAACAATACCAATAAAACTGGAGAGAAAAAAATATTTCAAAGAATTAAATAAAACAATATTAAAATATATATGGTGAGGGAAAAAGGCAAGGATAAACTTGAAAATGTTGCAAGATTCTAAAAACAGAAGTGGACTTGGGCTACCAGATTGGGAATTGTACTATCAGGCTTCCACACTTACTTGGGTGAAAGAATGGATTGGATTGAGGAATAAAAGACTACTGGCCTTGGAGGGACATGATCTCGAATTAGGTTGGCATGTTTTTTTATGATATGGAAAAAGCAAAATACATAGCTATTTCCAAAGACACTATGCTAGGAATGCATTATTATTAGTATGGGAGAAAATTAAAGAATATTATTTGAAAATACTGATCTGGCTTTCCATGATGGAGGCACTGATGCTATTCCATGATGGAGACACAAATGCTACTGATATAGAGAATGCTACTAGATATAAAGATATTTTAAATGAAAAGGGGGAAATTAAAACTAAACAGGAACTCAGTGATCAGGAGATTAAGATAACATGGTGGTCATATGTGAAGATACAATCAAGATATGAGAAGGATGTTAAAATGTATGGTTTAAATAAAGAATTAACAGAACTAGATCAGATATTAACAGGAACAGATGAAAAATTGATAAAGAAAATATATAGCTATTTGTTAAGTATCAAGATGGAAGAGTGACAAGTAAAAGAGACAATGATGGTATGAGCTAAAAACTTTGGCTATTCAATTGAGTTAGATCAATTTCAGAAATTATGGGATAGAAATTATAATTAACAATGTCTACTGCATACAAAGAAAATCTTTATAAAATGTTTTATAGATGGAATTTTCTGCCCTCAAGATTAGCAAAGGTGTTTAAGGATAAATCTGCAAATGCCACCAGATACCTAGTTCATACTATCATATGTGGTAGACATGTCAAAAAGTGAAAAAATATTGGACAAAAATACATACATGGGATGAAAAAAATGATAAAGCAACATATAGATTTGAAATCAGAGACATTTTTGCTGAGTATCTTACCAGATAGGTATAACAAAGTATATATGATTTTACATGTATTGACTGAAACAAGAATAGTAGTTGCACAATAATGGAAAAGTAAAGAGATCCCAATAGATAAAGATGTGATTAGAAAAATATTAGAATGTGCGGAAATGGATAAGCTGACACTTACAATTAAGGAAAAGGAAGAAACTTAATATTTGTTTACTTGGGACTTATTTTAACAATGGCTAGCTGACAAAAACAGGAGCTATAAACAGGGAAATATATGAAAATATTAGTGATATAAGGAAGATAAGTTAACTTAGTTAAACAAATAGTATGATTATTATGGTTATTAACATTAATATAATTTTATATTAATGCAATGAATATTGTTGTAAATACTACCACTATTATTTCCTAAAATTATTTGTATCCAGACAATACACTGTTCAATTGAAATTGGAATAAAATAAAACTTATTACAAAAAAAAAGATATATATTTTTTTGAGAAAAAAAAACCAGAATAAATCAAAGTGGTCTTCAGTGGAGTGAAAATATTAAAGCTGTTCAGAACAAGAATGATTGTATCTTATCTTGTTTACTGAACATAATAGTTTTATATATTCTCATTGATGCTGATGATATAATATGTTAGCTCTCTGGAGATTACATTTGCATTCTTTATCAAGTATGAAATGATGATGATTCAATCTCTTTCTACTGTGTGCCTTCCCCTTTAATTATAAGCATAATTACTACAACCTAGCTGAATAAAGAAACTCTTGACATATGAGTCCTATACACCCACCCACCCTACACAGTCACTCAGATACATTCCATTTTCCTTTGCAATATTTTTTTTTGCAAAACAAAACAAATGCATTAATAATACGTTCTCATTAAGAAATAAATAAATAGTAGTAACACTTTAAAATTAATTGTCAAGGTTCCGACTGACGAATCTAATCAAATCTAAATGAAAATGATTCCATATCACACTAATATTTATCTCTGAACCTAATGTTCCATACTTCTTTGCAGGAAAAAAAATATGCAAGAGCAATTAAAGATTTATTGTATAGATTTTATTTTTTCATTATATTAGTTTAGAACTAGTAGGATGCATTTTCTAGTTGCTCAACCAGCATAAGTGTTGGATATTATATACCAAGATATCTGAATAGCACCAAGTTCATTAAGGTTACTTTATATATATTAGAAGCACCATATCAATGCATGCCACAAAATAATTTTAGTTAAAAGTCTGACTGTTACACGTAAAAATAGAGATTGGGCTTCAAGAACTGACACAATCATATTTGGATACATTGTCATAGATAAAAAAATAAAAATTCATATAATATTTCTAAGGACCATTTTCCTAATTTACAAAATATTTGCAAAAGTTAATTCTAGAATACATTAATTGTTCAGGATTTTTTATTTTTGTTTTGTTCATTGTATTCTGGGGACATTATCTTAACAAAATATCATTTAATCTCTGAGGTGCAGGGGGAGGAAAAGACAGGAGGAAGAAAAAGAGTTTGATAAATAATGGATTGACCCTCTACATGAAACCATAAAGCAGAAATCTAGGTTGCTGCCATTCAAATGAATAGAAACCGGCAGCAATTCTAACACCTTTCCAGTTTCAATTTTGTAGCATTTGCCGGCACCAAGCTGGAATGGTAAACATTTTAATGGTCAGATTTTGTCCATTTCACCACTACTATTTCCTATTTTATCCCCAGGTTTTTGTGTGAGAGTGAAATGAAAAGGTGACAGATTGCTGCAAATCAAATGAATGGGAGATGTCATTTGCATTCATTTCAGTTGCAGCAAAACACTATTTTCCATTCTTTCATTGTCCTTCTGAGACACCTTTTTATGGCTCCTAAAAATTCAAGTGTCAAGCGGTCCACTTTGATAATGTAACAGGAATCTTGAGCATTAACTTGCGTATTGATTAAATAACACCAACTTATTTTATAAGCATAGTTTACCTCTTTGGTATAAATCCACATTGATTGAGATTAATAGAAAGATGTTAAAAAAAATGATGTGATATGAAACTTAAATTTTACCCATATATAGAAAAGGATATTCTCAAAGGTAAATGCTTTATTTATTCAAAATTATTTAGCAGTAACTATCACCAAGGCTTTCTATAAATAGAGAGTCGTGGAGAGTTTCTGGTCCTATACAAAACAAATCTACAGTGAATGTTCTTTCTTCTTTAAAAAGATTATTTGGTGAAGAAAGACTTTTTAGAAACTTCCCTATTTTGGTCTTTAACTCTCTTACTTTTGTTTTGGAACATCATTAAAAAGTGGCAAGGAGAAGCCTGCAATTTATCAACATGATTTTTGAAAAGTGGAGAATAATGATCAGCTAATAAATATTAAATATCATTTAATATTAGAACAGTTAATTTGGTTTATGTCCTCATTAGTAGAAAAATGATTGGAACCTAACAATTAAAGCTTAAACTCCCACTAAATTTACCAATCCAAAAAACAAACAAACCCACAACAGCAACACAAATAAATGGACTTCAAATAAAGTTCAATTCATAGATTAAAAGCTTGTAGAATCACATTACTACATTATGTTATACTGTATGTGCTGTATTGATATAAGAAAGTTCTACTTATTTATGATTAAATCAGCACTGAAATTGAGCACTAGAGGAGGTTATCAACAATAGGAGCAATTCTTCTAAACTTGTAATAATATTTATTAACATTAAGCATATTAAAGTAATCACTTTAAATAATTTATGCTTGGTCTAAATCTTCCTTTTTTTCTGCCCAACAAATGAAAATAAAAAGTATAAAACTAGGTTGTTGTCATTCAAATGAATAGAAAATACCATAGTAGAAGACATTATTTTTGTGGATGGCATATTTCTATAGAGTAGGACTGTCAAACTGTCAGCCTGTGGGCTGGATGCATCATGTGCAGGCCAAGCCTACCCCAGGTCCACTAAAGGAAAAACCGTCATGATATGTCACGTGACGGCAATGTGACACCATAAGTTTGACACCTGTGCTATAGAAGAATGAATGTTGTCATTCAAATGAAAAGCAACACCAACTGAAAATAAAATATAGCTGTTGACAAATGTTATATAGCACCACTGAATTGAGGTTTTTGTTGCTGTCCAAAGTGACCACAACTTGTTTTGCTTCACAGTCACTCTATCTGTATATTGGCAATAAAACTTACAACTGCAAACAAAGAACAAAGGACGAATGACCAACAACACTTAAGCACTATAAAAATGGTTTAATAAATTCAAAAATCAATTCAATCCCAAGGTTCTCTAAGAGAAATCTTGCCTAGAAAGAATACAGAATGATGAATGCTGATCTTCTGAAATCACTAAGCTATGAAGCATTACAAAAGTTTTCCTCCTCTTTTAAATACAGCTGCATGATAAAGCAGGCCTGCCTTGATGAATCACAGAGATGAGGCTGTCCTCAAGCTTATCTTTGGCATTGAAAAATGAGGTCATTAGTAAAAATAAAATGCAAATATTATCAGATGTCAGGTCATTTTTCTTAAGACATTTGGCTTAGAATTTTATCCTGGCATGAATTTATGTATATACAATAGCAGAAGCCTTATAACAATTTAAAATCCCCCATAAATCTCAAAATTAACACCTAATTGTTATGTTGTTGTTTTTTAAAAAAACCCTCACTATTTAAAAAAAACAACAACACAAGGGTGTTGTTATGACTATCCCATTTATTTTACCGCCCCCTTCTAAACACTAATAGTGATACATTTCAAAATTTAGTCAGTAAGTGGCAAAGAAAGGAGAGGAAAGGGACGGGAAGGGGGGAAAGGAAATTTATTCAATTAATTTGATTTTAAAACAATAATTGAAATTATGAATTTGGAACTATGCTATGTAGAAACAGATGGGTGATGTTAAGTAAAACAAAAAACAAAAAAACACAAAAAAAACCAGCAGAGGAACTATGGATTTATACATCACCCATAACCCTATCTGTCTCAAATGCTGCTATGCTGCTTCACCTTGATAGAACTGGGAGCGATGAGTGAAGAATGTCAAGATTGTACACCAGGACTATATATTCCTAGCAGGATTATCCAAGATGTAAAGGCCAGACCAACTGGCCAGTTAAAACAACCAGCCGCCTGTATTATGCAGCAGCAATAAGATGGATGATCATTATGCTGATAAAGGAAGAAGTACCATTTCATGTTGCACAAGAGAAGAAAGGCAATGGTAAAATCTTCTTATCTTTTACAAAGAAAATTGCATGGGTAGAAAATACAGTATAAAGCAATATGAATATGAAGGCTCAAAGCATGAATGATTTTAATATCTACTAAAGAAATACAAAGAACACAATAAAAAAAACTTAATACTAAACTAATAACAATAGGTAAAGCATCAGTACTGACAGTGAGGATACTGAAATGGTGAATAGCTTTTGCGTTTTAAAATTGACTGTCAACAATAAAAAAACCGCAAGTCAAAAATATGCTGCAGTCTATCCCTTTGTAGAGTATGAATAAAGGTCTATGATATTCAGTTGCAATTATGTGTTTATACCTGTAAAGATCAGACTGATAGCACTTCTATGGAAACAAAAGTTGCACTTTGAAGGATACAGTATTGTTGCATTTGAACTTTACTGGGTCAGATACTCTTACCAGGGTACCCTTTCATCCTATCACCAGCTATCATTCCAATTTAACAGCAGTAAAATCAGTGTCAAGACAAGTTACCAATGGCTAATAAAGTAGGGTCTGCTTGATAAAACTTGTTTTGGCAATAATTCCTCACATAGCGATATGCATGGTATGGGAGCTGCCTAGCCTTTTCCTTCAGTTAGTGTTATTCTGCAGTTCAGTTCCTCTGTCATGAATTCAGCCACGTGTCTGGCTACCAAGTGATTAGAGACATCTATCAAAAACATTCATCAATCAAAGTATTGTGATTGGTGGATGATTTCTCATTAATGTCATAAAAGGGAAGTTTTTGATGCCAGGAATTTTAACCAATTGGTTTTTTTAAAAAACTATTCTGATTATCCTAGATTAGGACATGAATTCCAATGACTTACTAGATCTTACTGGTTTAGATGCATAAGAAGAACTTAGATGCACGAGAAAAACTGGCAATGGGAGTACACATTACATGGTAGAATTGTTTTTTGTAACTCTTTAAGCCAGTGGTGGAGAAAAGCCCTTAGGAATCCAAGAAACTTCTCCCTAGTTAGATGGAGGATACTATGTATTAGCAAAGTAACTGATATTGGTGTATGAAGCATTTAAATGTAACATAAAGAAAAAAAAATAGCATCTGCCTTTGCAATATTTTTGTTGATAACAACAAACATGATTTATTTAGCAGGTAATAAAGTAATGAATGTATACCACTTACTTACATCACATTCTTTGGTAAATGATAAGGTTTCATGTTCAGATCACTGACTTCCAATGGATAGGTTTTTTTTTTCTTTTTTAAAAGTTATGTTATGGATTGATGGCAGTTTTGCTACAGCATGATTGCAAGTAAAACAAAGGAGACGAATGGAATGCATTAATGTGAAGAATATTTATAGCTGGCATCCAAACATAAAGTTCTATCACAGAGGCAGAAACAATATTTGGAGCTTTTGATTCTAACATCATTGACCTCAGTGATAAAACAAATATTGTCCATGCTGAAAGTCCTAAAGTTAAGCCTTTACATCTCCAGTGAATAAAGTTTGGAAATCTGCTTGAAAAAGAAATATTACAGAGAGCTAATATATGTAGCTCTGTATAGTATAGTTTAACATGATAAAAGTCTTTTTGAATTTCATTCTGCCTGATAATTCTCTAGTTTATACAACAGTTCTGAGGAATTTGCTATATTGCAAAGGAATTGGAAACCTGTCATATGGCTTCACCCAACAAGACATTTCAACTAGCTCAATATATGGCTATGAACTTTGGAATGCAATAATGCCTACTATGGAAAGGGAGTTTGGTGTAGTAGTTAACACATCAGGCTATAAAACAGAAGACTGTAAATTCTAGGTCTTACCTTAGGCACAAAGCCATCTGAGTAACCTGGAGACAATCACTTTCTTTCAGCCCCAGGAAGGAGGCAATGGCAAACTACTTACAGAAATCTTTTCAGGAGCTTGTCCAGATAGTCTCTAAGAATTGCATATAATTAAACAGGAGAAAAATTAACTTAACATCTAATATTTTATGCTTCCACATTAATTTATGGTATATAATAGTTTCTGTACTATCATATAACAGAATATAAGGGGATTGAAAGAAAAATACCCAATATGCACCTTATACTATAGCTAAATATTTCTTTTAAATCTTTTTAAATCATTAAGTTGTATGAAAACAAAAGTGCACCATGGCTTTTTCTTAGCGTAGTTGTATTCAGAATATATATATATATATATTCTGATTTTAAAAGATATATAATATAATATTATCTTCATTCACAGCCTATAAAAAAATTAAAGAGACAAATAAATTGCAAATATTGTGAAATGTTCTTTCTTTTGTTATATGACACTGACTAAAAAGAGAAGCATAGCAGATAGCCGGCCATATTAAGCAAGTGTGGAAATTTGTTACACTTATTTAAAGGAGTAATCATGCAATTAGAACTAGAGTTGTTGATCAAAAAGGTGTGGATGATTTTGTCCACAGTTATAAAAACACTATTCAATGGGATATGCTGTTAACATAAAACCAGAATTAATAAACTTTAATGCAATAATATTAATGGTAATTCTTTTAAATAATGGAATTTAAGAGGAGTTGATTAGAACATGGATAGAAGTTGATTAGAAGATGGATATATATGTGTGTGTGTGTGAAGAAAGAAAGAAAGAAAGAAAGAAAGAAAGAAAGAAATAAAGAAAGAAAGAAAGAAAGAAAGAAAGAAAGAAAGAA
>JANHFL010003934.1:28169-38434 GCA_032468155.1 Oxyrhabdium leporinum | reverse complement strand
CATAGGAGTATATTTTGTGTTCTATCAGTTAATCTTTATCCCCAGTAATCCAATGTTCAAAGGGGGAAAAAAGAAAAAAAAATGTAGATAAGCTTTAAAAAAAGAGGAAAATAGACAAAAAAAGGAAGAGGAATATAAAATCAGTATTTGTCTTTTCCATCCATCAGTCAGATATATTTATAATCCACAGAAGTCCAGGAACAGTTCATTCCTGTATCTATTCCAATCTTGCTTTTTCCCACAGTAGTTTTCAAAATAAGACTCGGTCTTCAATCTGTTTCCTAACACCAGATGTACAGTTCTCAAAACAAAATATTATCAGTCTCTTGTCAGGTCTAGCCAATTCAAAGTGGTTCTTCTTGCATGTACAGCTTTAGCCAGTATATGGCATCCTTGCTTTCTTTCCCTTTCCACACTATGTTAGAAGTAGAAGAGGAAAGAAAAAAAAAAGTTTAACTCAAAGTGACCACCAAGAGGTTTGGGAGGCATAGTTCAATAAAAATATCTCTATCAGATTATACTTTTTAAGCTAGTCAGTTCAGTCTTTCTCATCCAATTAAAAATAGTTGTTTCATTGTTTCACTTTCATTTTTAGAGGGTGTGTAATCCGCTCAGAACTTTCACTTGCCGCTTTCTGGAGAGGAAAAAGGGTAACAATTCCCTCCCTCCTTCTCTCTGGAGTTTCCCTTCTTCAAAGATGTTTTGGTGAATTTGATTTAATTTAAGTCCTAGGTAGAAATCAGGTGTTCCTTACCCCAATGTTTCTTTTCCACTTTTCTTCATGCTTGCTTATTCCGGTTGTCCAAGCTCTGGTTAATCAATGGCTGTCTTCTTCTCCTGTCAGAAAGGTTTCCCCAGATCTAGCAAAGTGAGCCGTCATCCACTTGTGATCTACGGGAGCCCTTCCTTTTCTATTACCCCTATGAGCTGGTGTTTGGCTCCGAAGAGCCTCCAGGCAGGCAGAAAACAGTTGGACTTCATGGAACCCCGCTAGCCACAGTTGTCCTGCTCCAACATCAACTGGAAGTTTTCCTTTTGAGGTGTTTCACATGGTGTCTTCAAAAAGCATTGTGAATTGTTTGTAGGCATTTATCCTAGAGTTCATATGGGAGCAATGTAGCTTCAAATAGAATTGTTCTTTTAAATTATCTCAGAGCACTGAATCCAAAAGGAATATTATATTCTTTTTGTACTTGAATGTACTTGAATGGATAATTTATTTTGAATGGTACAAATGAAAATATAAGGTTTTTAATTTAACTTAATAGATTTATATCTTTCCTTTTCACCAAAATCTTCATTTGTTGTCAGCCTGCAAGGTAGGTGGGCTTGGTCAAAATTACCCAGTGAGTTTTGATGTCTGCAAGTATGCTTGAACCTAGATCACTCTGAACATGGCCCAACACATCAACAATTACATTTGCTGGAAAATAAGATAAAGAACATAAGAAAATGACAGCTGGATCAGGAGACCTATTTAGTTCAGCATTTTCTGTCACACACTGGCCCATCAAATGCATTCATGAAGCTCACAAACATGTTGATAGCTCCCTTTCATAGGCAGGATCTGGCATTTAAGCACCCTGCTTATGATCTGAAAGAAAGAAATAGATATCAAGACTAAAAGCCTTTATGAATTTGTCAGTTTCTTTTTAAGTAATCTGAATTGATGGCTATCTTCATGCTCAAGGCAACAAATGCATTAAATGCATCTGAATTTAATTACTGTCTGTGTAAGACAATGATTTCCCCTTTAAAAAAAATGAATTATGACTAACAGTGACAGGAGGAAAAATAACTTCCCTTTTCCATTTTTTTTCTATAGCCTTCATGATTATATATCACTCTATCAAAACTTTCATTATGACAGTGTATCAAATATTTCCCCAGAGGATTGTCCTTTTTGTATCTCTTGTACATTTGTATCTCTTTCAGCTTTTTGAGGTGTGCTGACCAGGTATATGCACAATCTCCCAAAAATGTTTTCTGAATATGGTTGAGTATACAATAAAAGGATATCCTATGTTTAATTCAGTTTCAGTTTCCAATTTTCAATTTCCTTTGAAAAGCAGATGAAAAATCCTTTTCATCTAGGGTTCTATGGAATTAATGATACACACACATAAATCTGTACCACATAAAGAACATTTACCCTAATCTTCATGTCTCTCATGAAGATGCATATACAGTAGATATACTGATGTACATATTGAAAGAAAATATCTTAACATGATTCAGATGGCACAGAATTCAATTTATTTATGTAGAAGCAGTAGGGGACATTTAGAATATATATTCTATATTCAGCAGTCCTAAATTTTCCTTAATATACTGTTTCAATTTTGTGAATGGAAGGAATCATTGTACCATCTGCTGAAAAACTTATGAATTTTTTTTAAATATAGAATTGACATATGGATAAGTCATTCATGTATATAAACACACATAAATATACGCATACACAGACATGTCATACATATGGGAGATTCTTGTTACTCTGAGAGATCACATTCACAATGTAACACAATCATGATTAATAAGACTTGAGCCTAGGAGTTTAGCTTCTACTGCTCCAGAAAATAAATGAAAGGTCAACCAGGCTGCACAGTCATACAAGAGGGAAAAAGTAGAAGGACACTATATCTTAGCCAACCCACATCTTCTACTGTTACACTCTACTTTGTTGCTCATTTTCAATTTGGAAGAAATTATGAGCATTTACATTTTGAAAACTGCAGATTGCTAGGATCACTGGGAAACCAGGATGGAGACTGAATTCTTATTTTAACATACATGCAAAATGGCAGACAGGTCATAAAAAAAGTTATGAATAATAAGGTCCATCTCTGAGCCTTTAATTTCTATGAAACAAGAAATCCTGACTTCACTTAACCATTATTTTTGGTCCTATTGCAGTTCTTCTTTGCAGTCTGCTTTAATCAATTAGGACTTCAGAAATGTGCATAGCAATGGAATAAGGGCAAAAAATGACTGGATAGAGAAAAGGAGTATTAATGTACAGCATGACATCTTCTTTGCTCAGTCACAAACTTGAGGGTTCCTATCCAGTCCACACTACTACTGAAGAAAATATGGTTGGATAGACAGAAACAGCTAGAGATGACTGGGTCTTAGTGAAATTTATGACTATTGCATGATCAATTATCAGTTTTAATCTACCACGCCTGAGCCTAAGATATTCTCTGTTTGATTGCAAAGCTTTTAATTTGACTTCAGACTGAAGTTAAATATTCTTGTAGGAAACACTAACTATTTTTAAGCAGAGTTTTGATTATAATCCCATCAGAGGTGCCAAGTTTCAGATTTCATCTTTTCTTGCTTGGTTCCCAATTTCAAAGCAGACTATTGTTTTCCTTAACTTCAGCTATTCACAAATTCCTGTCATCCATATTTCTACTTTTCTTGTATTTATAATCATTCCTGAAAGTTGAAAAAGTTTAGAAAACCTGTGATACTATTTCTAAATAACCTGTGGTAATTGTGAAAGATGAAAGAGAAAAAGAAGCAAAATAAAGAGGAAAAAGCACAGGGAGAAGAAATTCGCAGGCAGAAAATGTTTTCCTGAATAACTCTATCTTATAGCATTAATTCAGGCATGGAGTACAAATCACATCATCCACTTAGGTCAAGCTGTGAGCAAAGAAATTTGGGAGCTTTTCTGGTAATCATGCAGCTTGTGCCTCTTTATATAAAAAGATTAGTTTCAACTTTAGCCACATTATTATGTCACCCTCAAGCCACAATTCCTGCATAAAAGATCAGGAACATTACATTACATTCAGTGAAAAATGGCCTTATCTAATGATCATAACCTTTATCTAGCCACAATTCTCCACTTCTAACTGCTAAGAGATCTCTAAGGTGCAACTAAGTAAGCACAGAATACATATTAACACTCTAGACCTCATAGAAATTTCTGGCTGAGAATTGAGTTTAATTGCTAATGTTGTGCCAGTCAGGAAGTCTCTCCAATATGAGCTGAAAGCAGGACTCTTGATAAATGCATCTCCATTTTTTTTTTAAAGCACATATATTTGCAAATCTTTAACATAGATTTTTCTCTGACTCATTACTTATATTTTATGCAGATTCTATATGTTGTGGTATCATCTTTTTTTAATTGACATTACTTTTAGAATTCAAATTAATTATACTTTAGTGCAGGGGTGTTAAACCTGCGGCCTACAGGCCAGATGCGTCACACACTGGCCACACTCACCCCCGGTTAGCGAAGGGGGAAAAAGTTGTGATACATCACGTGATGACATGTTGTTGCAAGTTTGACACCCCTGCTTTAGTTCTTCTTGTTTACATCCTAAACCAGAAGCAAAACATGAGGCTTTTTTGTATTATTGTTATTACTATTGATGGATAATAGATGGAGCAGATAGGAAAATCAAGTATAGGTAGAGAACAAATACAGACAGATAATCAATGCAGTTGAGATATTTTTTTTACATTCTAACAAGATAGCATATTGTACTACATGAATACTAAAAAATAATAATAGTAACAAATTCCAATTTTGATCTGGGATTGAACTATTAAAGAACAGCAATTCATAAAATTAAAGCAGATGAATTAATAAGTAAATTCCAGCCATCTAAATTTGAATTACAGATTGCTTCAGCTTCTTCCAACATGGTAATTGATAAAATGAAATATAATGGGTACTATATTAAAAATATTAGCTAATGCATAAAATACCCATATAGTTACTTTGTTATCAACATGGAATGTCCTTTTTCCAATGTCTTGCCATTCTTGTTTATAAACCTGCTACATCTTGAATCATCCATCCAAGTGATAGTCAGATGCAACTCTGCTTAATTTTCAAGTCCAGAAAATTCCAACCAACGGTCTTCGCCTTCTAAAACTTATGTATACCTATACTTATAGCTATTTTGAAACAAAGAAGAGATAACAGAAAATTGTGTCATTTTCAAAAATACTACAAGGATTCTATAACAGTTTCTGACACAATTTGCATTATATTAACTTAGCTGTGAAATTTAAGAAATATTGTCTTTCATATAAAGCAAAAAATAATCTCTTATGAGTCATTGCCAGGTAAAGAGGATGGTGAGATATTGAACAACTGTATTTATTTGGGTTAGAACAAATGACTACTAAAAATATACAGTAAGTATACTAGAACAGAGTTCCCCAAACTTTCCAGCTTTGTGGACCAGCAGAGGGGAGAGCTGATGGGCCTCAAGTGGACTGCGCACATCGTCACTCACTGCTTGTGCAAGTGGGGATGCACTTGCTCATCACTTCTGCACCACCATTTTGAACAGCTCAAGGCCTGGTAGTGGGCTGTAGCCCAAGGGTGTGGACCCCTGCACTAAAACAACTAATACTTCTATTGCAAATCCTGGTCTGAACATAAAAGTTAACGATGTTAAAGAAAATCATATTCTTCTGACATAATAAAATGTCTTCTGCTTGTGCAGAAAGCTAGAATGTAAGCAATCCAGAACATAAAACGAGAAAGAAATAACACCAAATGGACTTGGCTCTGGGTGAGTCTGATAAATTTGTAAGGATTCCACATTATTGCACTAGGTCCAGAGCTTGACAAAATGTTCTGCTCCTTTGAAGAAATGTTACCAAGTTCCGAATATTAAGGAACTTAATGCAATCTAAACAGTATTTCCTTCTATTTAACTTTCCATAAGGGGGTATCAAATACAGTTAAATATCTGTGTCCCCGCTCCCTTTTCCTGTGAATATGGTTGTAAATTCCCATGATATTTAATTTGCTACAGATCATCTGCCTCATCAGCCTCTGAAATTAATGAATGACATTTTATGTGAATCTGAATCTGTGAATGAGATTGTTAGTTCATCCATAAATAGTGAGGGAAAACAAATCTATGTTTCATCCCTCTATTTATTTATTTAATAGCAAATATGGTCAATGAGCAGTAGGCTAAAACAAAAAAAAAAGAATTAAAACATAATAAAATGCAATGAAAGCATAACACTCATTGAAAGATATCAAAGAGCAGAGTGTACTATATAGTGTCTTAGAAGAGACTATGAAAGAAAGTCTGACTATGAATGTCAGAATTATTTGAATCATAAAGAGAGAGACTCTCTCTACCAATAGGATTTTCTGGTACCAGCCTCCAATACCACTGTGACAAACAGGGCAGGCAAAAAGCACTGCAATGCTTAGTAGGTGTGACACTGAATATTCATCAGGAAGAAGCACGTTCTGGTCTAGCATCTACTCATTACAATAACTAATATCTCTTAGATGCATCTGCCATACTCCATCATAAACCCAGTGGGGATTTTTGCTCCAGCTTTCCCTTAACCTAAAGCAACAGAAACTGGTGGGAGGAATTGGTGGGAGGAACCACAAGTCAATTGAAAAATTTGCCTTGCATTATATGGTAGTTGTCAGAGAGAATTAACTAGAGCATGTCAGTCTGATGATTATCATTGCACCACTTGTGTTTTTGGCACTTAAGTCCTTTGAGAATACCATACAGTACATTTATTTTTATAGTAGTTATTTATGTGCATTTCTTCCTAACAAAGTCGTCCAAGGCCCAGACACATGTCCTAAGGATAACTTGACACAGTGAAGGGATTGCTGCATGTCTGCAAAAGGAGCCCAGAGCAGTTGCACATAATAGAGACAAGAGCTTACTTTAAGTCACGGAATGCAATATAAAGGATAATGAGGTTGCCCGTATGTGTTTTTTGCGAATTAAGAACTTATATGAGGAAATAAGAAAGGATGATTTCTAGTTGGAGACTATGTATCTTGAAAGCTGTTGAATCAAATCTGGTATTATTTTGGTTTAGATTGTAACTCTAAATCACAACCATTCCTAAAATTACTAAAAAATGTAATAGAAGGTGAAATAAAGCTGTGATGACTCATGATGATTGCTGTTGTTGAGTAGGAGTCTAGCATGTACTTCGATGGGTCCACATCATGGCCATCCATTCTGAACAAGGGTCTGGACAGTCTAAAATGGCAGAGCATATTTATCTGCAATGGAAACTTCAAAGAAGTTATTGTATGTTAGAATCTATTTGTGCCTGGAGCTGTAGTTCCAAATATGTCTGGGTCTGTATGGCAAGATTATATATATGGTGCCCTTTTTGGTTTGAGGAAGACACACTATTGTGCAATTCATCTCTGGACATAGAGATGTCTCTGCAGTCCCAGTCTGGAAGCACAGAGTGTAGCATAATTGGTGCACAGGTATCAGTTTTGCTATCAGGTTTTGGCACTGCCTATCTTCAAAGCTGGTGGAGGCTTCATAGCACAAGGCTCTGTCAGCAGCTGCAGTTTCTAGTTCCCTTGGATGGCTGTCACAGTGGTGTACAGTTTATTTCACAGTGCCTTTGTAGTGCTTGTTTGGTCAACCTAGATATCTCTATAAAATACTACAACTGGTGAGGCATGCAGAGCTTGTCTATTCTGGCAATGTATCCCATCCATCTCATCTGGACTCTGATGATGAAGGAGTCAATGCTGGTGGACTCTGGGTGACCCAATAATTCCAGTCTGGAGTCATTAATGCTGAGGGTGGAGCAGAAAATGTGCATAGTAAAATTTCTACAGTTGTTTGAGGTACCTTTGAAACAGAATCCAGGACTAGAGTCACTTATCTGACATGGGCAGCTACAGAAAATAGATAGATATATTTTTGAGGTCCAATACTTCAACTTTATAAGGCTGAATTCTTTCTTTTCTCTCTCCCTGCCATACTTCCCCTCCCCCTTAATCTTTCTTCTTAAACTCCAGGATTTGGTACATTCCTTTCCGCCTGACTGATATTTAATTTTTCACTCTTTCTTTTCTTTTAAGACTCCCATTTGCTAGATATTTATCAATACTATTTAATGACTATTTGCTACACATAATAGCCAAGAAATAAAATCCAAGATGTATGATTATACAGAAGGCCATATAAATTAGACTTTAAAAAGCAGTGTGGTGGTTTTAATCTTTAATCTTTAACTATCTATAGCATTAATCTCTTTATTTGTAATTAAGCTGTCATCCATCTGGGAGAAGCCCATAACAGTGTGGAGCCATCTTAATGAGTGCTCTCTGAGCCTTTGCCAATAAGCTAAACTGTGAGTCTGCCTTGTTTACATGAGAGACATGGTTCTTTCAAAGGGACGTTCAGAGGAGAAAATTAAGTGGCTTTTGTCATTGACATAGGCAGTCTGATGTATTCAAGAATCTCCTTCTGATTGATTGTGGACAGATAGTTTCAAGGAATACTGTCAGAAATCCATAGCTGCTGCTTTCTGTGCAGCACAAGAAAAAATAAATTTATAGCATTTTCTGTTTTATGTAATGGTTATATTTTTAATATTATAATTTAACTAATTTAAGTTTATAAAGTGAAATGTTTATAGCGCTACAAAATATAACCATGCTAGCATAATAAAAGGTTTAGATTTTCTCCCATGCTTTCTTTATTATCATGCTATTTCATAATGCTTCAGGTTTAAAAGTGTTATAATATAGATTCTGAAAGAATATAGTAAGTTGTTCAGGCTTTCTGAAAACATTTTGAAAAATAATGTAGAATCCCAAAAAGTTTAATATTTATGAAAGGGGAATAAGATCAGCAAGAGTTGTGTATACAGTAACTATGTGTATACTTTTTCCTTTCTCAACCATCTTGTCAGTGGCAGCGTTCATTTCATTTATTCAACCAAGGACACAATATAGTAGGCTTGCCCAATACTTTATTAAGAGTCTGCTAAGCCTACTTAAGCACCCAAGGACATAATAGATGACATTCCTAGGGTAAGATTCTGAAAACACATATAGCCAAGTTTTTATAATTATTTTTGAGACCTACAGATTGTTTAATCACATTGGTTAGTACATATTTTTTCTATATTTGGTCATCTTCTGAACAATCTAGCTG
Organism: Oxyrhabdium leporinum; assembly: GCA_032468155.1. Lineage (NCBI taxonomy): Eukaryota > Metazoa > Chordata > Lepidosauria > Squamata > Cyclocoridae > Oxyrhabdium > Oxyrhabdium leporinum. Next base: position 29,495 of record JANHFL010003934.1, on the reverse strand, counting down.
TTTCCCATTTATAATTTATCCTGCATTTTCAGAATATACTATCCATAACTCCATGGGAACATATAGTGGATAACAATGGAAATGTCCAGGTATCTACTGCTTTACATTGGTAGAACTAGTGAGATGGAGGTTTTTTTTAATACTCTTTCCTGAAAGACATGGAAATTGTGATTAACAAGTCCCTTATATTATTATATATGACATTTAGGCTGATCAGTTCCTTTATAATTATCGTAGTTTCGTGCTTATTTTGCAGCAGAGAACATAAAATAAATGAAGAGTTTAAGGATGCAGCTGAGTTTTACTGAAGAGAATTATGATGTATTTATATACCATTTATTTATTATTTGGCAATAATATTGTTTGGAGATTATGATAAGCCACATTTTCCTGTAACCACATTGCAGACGTTTGCCTGTTTGTAACAAAAAATAATAATAATTCAGTATTATAATTCGCCTGTGAACATTGATTAGTCTGTGTGTAAGAGAATGATGTAACATGCTAGTACAAAGGAAGAAATTATTTCCAATCAAGCTGTAAAATATAGAGGGCGTAGATATATATTTAACCAAATAAACCAACTTCTTATTTCTTCTCTTTAAAAAAATATCTTTAATTTTTAAAATAATGTTCCAGAACTTGATTTCTTTTTGTTCTTTTTCTCTTCTTAGAAAACCCTTTGAAACTTTAACATGTATTTGTAACTCCCAGATAAGAAAATTTTCCAAGTCAGTATTCTCGTTAGTTATTTGTATATTATTTTTAATTATGAAGACATCAGCTGCTTTTATTTGTATAGTGTAATATATATTTTCCATATCATCCTCATACCTTATCATTTTTAAAATCACTTTTAAATCAGCTGTATTCTGAACATTATCCAATAAACATGATTCTCTTTTATAACCTCTTTTAAATTTAGTTTGTCAATGATAACTGACAATATTCGTTGTTCTCAAACATTCTTCAATTCATCCAAGGTTAAACTCAGTCAACTGAACATTTAGATGTATCACAAATATTATTATTATCATTATTATTATAAACTTTATTCATTAAACATGAAATGCAGTCATCTGAACATTTAAAAATATCTCACAAATATCATTAACTGGCTATGATAGATGATATGGGTTGCTGCTACAGCAGGAAGCTGCAACTTCTTGATGTATTTTGCAAAATTCTTGGGACATGGCACCAAGTGCCCTGATGACAATGGCTATCATTGTTACATGTTTCATCCATAATCACATTATTATTATTATTATTATTATTATTATTATTATTATTATTATTATTATTATTATTATTATTATTATTATT
>JANHFL010003932.1:77704-96943 GCA_032468155.1 Oxyrhabdium leporinum | reverse complement strand
TAGCTTATGGCAACAGTAAGTAATCTCAACACCAATGATAACATAATAAAATATAATTTCACACATATCTAGATGAAGCTGCTGGGGGAAATCATCCATCCAGGATAGGATGAGATATCTTCAATATGCTGATGATATGCTGCTATATATCATCACCTCAGGCTTCGCAGGAGATGATGTTCTGATCTGGTACCTGGTGTTTACATGAGGAGAAACAAGTTCAGTTTTAATCATAGCGAGAAGCTGCTGTCGTGTTTAAAATCCCACAGTAAATCTAGCCCTGACTATAGGCAAGGCGGTTGTCTGCTGTAGGCAGCAGTTGTGTAGTTTTGGGGTTGTCAGAGCGGGAGTTGTTGAAGTCAGGGCTCCTGCTGAGGACTGAGTCAATTTATGAGCAGGGTGACCTTTTTACAGCAAAGCTTAGTTGGAAAATAGGAATTATTAATGGTCACACGCCCATATAACTTTGTCTCTAGATTACCGCAAATTGCTCTATATGGGGCTACCCTAAAGACATGCAGCTGATGTTAAATGCAGTGGCCAGTGTAATAATGAGCTCTGCCTAGTTTGCCCTTTGCCCTTTAATTGCATTGCATTGCATTGTTTGCCACTATACCATCTAATTCAAGGTGCTGATTATTACCTATAAAGCCCTACATAGCTTGGACATAAGCATCTATATGATTCAATATTTCACATGGAATCTGCCATCCAGGAAGACCTCTTGATAGAGGTTAGAATAAGAGAGATTTTCCCCTCCTGCAGCATGCATAAAAAAAATCTCAATGACTTTTAAGAAGTAAACTTTTCCCAAGAGTTATTCCAATCTGGTCAGATTGACTCAGAAAATGGGCCAAGACATTTTGCTTCTGGGGAAAAAAATGTTGAAACCAATTCAGTGGGAACCCATGGGGAAGTAACCTACTTCAGTTTTTCATAATTTTCCCGCAGCTATCTTATTTTAAGAAGCAGAGATGTTCCATTACAGTGTTTTTAAGGAGTGAATAATTGCCACATGAAACCTTATTACAATAAAAAAAATATTTGTAATCAAATATGTAGTGTATCAATTCCTATAATTAATCCAAATGGGTTGGGCCAGTCACTCTCAGTCCAAGACTCCTCATACATTGAGGTGAAGAAAATAGGAGGACGAAGGAATATTAGGTGTGTTGTCTGCCTTGAGTTACTCATAAAAATAATAAAGCCAGGATTTAAAAAAAATATTTTAAAAAATCAACAGTGTTAAAAAAGAGGAATCAATTGCTGAGCTTCCTGCCATGAGTGTTTCAGAATAATCATATTTCAAGTGTTCTTTATCATTGTCTGAATTGATATATTCATAATTAGTTGTATTTTCTTCTCAAAGAAAAAAATGCTTAGAAGAATTCCAATACATAAGCTTATGAGCTTTCTGTGAAACATCAATTCCTATGATATAAATAAATTAAAAAAATACTACAGAATCTCTTAGAAATTATAAGCCTGCATTATATAAATCACTTAGGAATATCTAGATAAATTTTCCAAATTACTTCTTGTGAGAGAAATAGGAAAAAAATAATGTAAGTTATATAATCTTACATCTGAAGCTTTGTTCCACTAATTTATTTGCAAATATATTTTCATTTCCTTCTGAGTAGACTTACAGTATATGATTATCTTATCACTATTGAACAGTACAGCATTTGAAAATACTCTATTTTAAACGTTACGCATTACATTTCAAAAACAGACTTGAACATAGATCGGAGTACAATCCTGAAAACCAAAGATTCCTCCCCTCCAACCTTAATCTATAAACTATAGTTATTTCTAGACCTTCATTCCCCATTTTTTTCTATAAAGGCCAAAGACAGGACTGTTCTATGGTCTTTGAATCATGAGTATGTGGCATCGTTAAATACTTGGGTTCAGGGGTGGGATTCAGCTGGTTCAGACCGGTTTGGTCGAACTGGTAGCTCTGACGATCAGCTGGCCCAGATGGGCGCACCCACCCTCCCCTGCACTTTTCTCTCCTTTATCCGGTCAGCTGATTCGCACGGCAGAGCGGATTGCCGCACCTCAGCTGTAACTACTGGGTTACTACATAGAAGGTAAGCTGATTGTTTTGAAGCTGAGCACGTGTGCGAAGTGCATGTTAGGTGTGCTCGTGCACAGACACGATAACCAAACCACTTGTGAAACTGGATGAAACCCACCACTGCTTGGGTTTGATTCCTTTCTTAGCCTAATCCATCATTTTGGGAGTGAAAGAATGACAATTTTTGAGCATCACTTGAATACTATCTTGTAAGACGTAATTATTCAGAAGCATCACAGAAGCATCACAGTACATTGAAACATAGAAATACATATGGCTAGCCTTGGTCAGATGCATAGGCAGAGCTTTAACACTAGTTAAGTGTGTTGGATAAATAGCTTTCTATTTAGGAATTTCTTTGGGACCCAATGTCAACAATCAAATACTATCTAGTCTCAGGCCTTATGAGTGCAAGCCGATTGGTCATTAAGTTGTGGGGGGGAGGGGAAGTGCTATATTTGACTGCAATGGGTAGGAGGAGACTGTGCTTTCACACTGATGGAGACCAATCAATACATAAAGTAGCTTCCCAATAATATGTGATATAATATGTAAGTTGAGTAAAGATTCTTACCTACCATAAGGAGCTGTGTGTCTGCGTAACGTCTGTTGATCTCAAGCTGGAGACCCTGTGAGCCCCTTAGATAGGCATAGCAATGTGGCGCTTTATCCATGTTGAAATGAAATCAATTTCTAATTAATTATTCATTTTTACTAGGCTTTTCTGATTTCCCTAGTTGGGTTGATTATCATAGTATTTTTTATTTTTATTTAATTTTATTCCATGTGACCTAAACTCTTAAAATTCATGTTTAAACTTGGTAGCTTGTTGCTGTATGAACATAAGCAACACCTGTTTATCAAAGACAGACACTAAGTAAAATATATTTTTGTACTGAATTTTAAAAGTTTGGGAAGGGATCCCATAATCCCTAAAAGGCATAATCTCTTGATTCATTTCAGGGAGGGATAGATTGAAATAAAATAGCTGTGCCACCACCCATAATGCATCTATTAATGTATTATCAACTGTACATTGGCATACAAATATACAACCTATGATATGGTGTTCTTTATCACGAGGCGTTACATGCTTTCTCCATTTTGCCCCATTTTCTGAAGTTTTGGAGGTATGAAAATAGCACATAGGCTAACTAATCTAATGCAAAGCTAGCTTTACTATTTTGAAAATCTTAGTTCCTTTTGCTTAAGTATCCACTTTTTATAATGTACTTTATAGCTAGGTGACAGGGTAAGCAGAGACGGTGTTTATTTTATTTTGTTTTTCCTATAAAAACAAGTATAAAATGGATATTCTGTTATGCTGTGAATATCTTAGTAAGATAGAGAGATGTGACATCAAGAAAGGATTTTACTTATATTTTTGACAACTGCTTTAAACGTGAGACATGCCAAAGGTGCTACCAAAATCTGGATTGAGGCACTGAAGAGATATAGATAGATAGATAGATAGATAGATAGATAGATGGATGGATGGATGGATGGATGGATGGATGGATATTGATATTGATATTGATATTGATATTGATTTATATCAATTGTAACTTGTTGGTTTGTATATGTAGCTGAATTGGCTGAATGGAGGGAAGAGGGAAAGGACAGGAAATATAATATAGCTGTGATCACAGTATATAGATCTACCACATAGAATACGCCCTGAATTTAGACCGGGCATTTTCGACTGTCAACCAAGTCATTCAGCATGCAGTGTCTGTTTACTTTCCTGTTTCAGACATTTAAAAAGGTTTTTCATAACATCTGTGTAATCACACCTAAGAATTATTGATGACCCCTTAAGCCAAACTTTCCCTTCCCCCAGCAGCTGTGCTGTCCTAGGAAGAGATGCAGTTGCTTTAAGAAACTGGCAACAGATGCTACTTGAGCATGCTTGCCCTCTCTGAAACATTAAAGTACTGCACAGCCTTAATGAGTCCTTGTACCATTTAGTTTAGTACTAAAATCATTTCTGTGCTATGCAAAATTCTGAAGTCCTGGCTAGTCATTTTCTCCAGCTTTCTAATTCATCTTGAAAGTGCTAGACTAGAGCATTTTTAAAAAAAATCATCTGTATTCAGAAATATTTATTTTAAGGATACGACCGGTTTCCCAGCTCCTCTTGGATTTAAAGCATCAAGAAAGAAAAGGTTATAAAGTATTTTGTCCAAGCATCCATACATAACTCCTTTAGGAGAAGCATTTACTCTTTCAAATCAGTTTTAGCTACTGATTATTTTTTTTTAAACAAAGGACTAGATCAATACTTCCTGAATTCAACTGAGGTTGCCAAGGCACGTCTAAAGAAAGAATGCAATCTATCGATATTTAATTAAGTAAATTGGAAGGAAACCAAAGTAGATATAAACTAGTGGCTTTACTCTTCGGGTAACAGCAGGAATCGCTCAGAAGCAGCTTAGCCACCGCATTGTGAAAGAGTGAGAGAACAGAAGTATTTAAATTCAAATAGAAAGGCAGGGTTTTTTTACAGAAAAATTGAATGACACAAACACATAAGCCTCGATTCCAGTGAAAAAGGTCAGCAGAGCTTTTAAAGGCATTGACTTCAAAGAGATCATTTAATTTGTCTGTTTTTATGAAGATAAAGATTTCATTATATTTTAAAGCAAACTAAAGAAAAAGAGTTAATTTTTGATATTGAACTGCTTTTAGAAATATTGAACATCTCTCAAGATTGTGCTTTGATTTTATTTTATTCTTCAAAAAGTCACTATCAACATAAAACTGGTAAGTGGGTAAAGGCCTATTTTAATTGCAAATAAAGTTCTAGCAAATACATGACAGCTCTAAGCTTTAGGCATGTGTAATATCTGTGGAAGTCATCCAGGAATTTTTTTGACAAGACAAAAGGGCATTTGCAGGACTGAGTATGGAGATGGTTGATGAAGCGTTCTACTTTTCTACAATACGCTAAGTAAGAACCTTTCATTATTGCTAGCAGGAAATGAAAATATAAACATACTGTGAAGAACATCATTGTACATTAGGCAGAAATCTATTACGCATATTTATGGAAAGTAATTGTGGATAGATTACGGGTTTTTTTGCCTGCACAATTACTACTGTAGATAAATTTGAATAAAAACAACAACCTTAGCCTCATAGAGGTGTGCAAGGCATACATCTATTAGCAATAGCAATAGCACTTATATACTGCTTCACAGTGCTTTTACAGTCCTCTCTAAGCGGTTTTCAGAGTCAGCCTCTTGCCCCCAACAATCTGGCTCCTCATTTTACCGACCTCGGAAGGATGGAAGGGTGAGTCAACATTGAGCCGGTGGGACTTGAACTGCTAAACTGCTGACAATCGGCAGAAGTAACCTGCAGTACTGCACTCTAACCATTGTGCCACCATGGCTCTTCATCATCATGATTAGGGAAGTAGCATATCTGCTTGGACAAATGAAAGTTGAGACCTGGGAAAGTGTCAACAAAGATGAGAAAGGGTCTGGAGGTTAAGTCATATGATGAATGGTTGAGGTTAGATATGTCCTATTGAAGAGAAGGATTGAGGAGAACATGCTAACTGTCTTCCAGTACTTAAGGGGCTGTCACAAAGAAGAGGGGACTGACTTACTCTCCTGAGGACCATACCAGAAGCAATGGGTGGAAACTTGCTAAAGAGAGAGCCAACCTAGAAGTAAGGAGAAATTTTCTTGCTTTCTGGGATTGTGGGAGGTCCATCGTTGCAAGTTTTGAAAAAATAGATTGGACAACTATTTGGCTAGGATGGTATAAGGTTCCTACTTTGAACAGGGAATTGGACAAGAAGACCTCCTAGGTCTCTTCCAGCCTTATAACTCTAGGGAAGTGGATTTGCAAAACCATGGTAGTGGTGGTATATAAATAACAAAGCCAATGTTAAGATATGAAACTGTACAAAGTCTTTATAGTTTAAGCTGCATGGATTATTAGAGAGATATCTTGTATTTTTCCCATATTGGTTGAAGTTTGAGTGAAAACTGATCTGACTTACAGTGCTACTTTAAATCAAAGATAATTTTTTTTAGTATTAACTATATTGCTGGAGGGGATGAGTGGCATTAGAGAAAAATCTCTCTCATTCCATCTTTAATTTTTGTCCCTCCTGAAAAATCTGTGCATCATGAAAGGAAGTGCTCCGTTTAGGGATTTGCACTTGACGATTTACATTCTTCTCCCCACCACCTAATCACCTTGCCAGAAACGATATTTCAACAAGGTTACTTTCTTCTCTATTCCACCATTCCTACTACGGACAGTATATTTGAGATACTCGAGATTCTTATCGAGGTGCTTTTTCTCTTCCATTATTTTTCTTTCTAACACCTATTTGAGAAATGCACTCTCCTCCCACCCCAATGGTATGTAGCTTATTTTTGTTTTGGCCAAACTGACTGTACCCAAAGTCATAATTAGAGGAAACATTACCTACTTTTCTTTTTGTTTTTGACATTGTAATCAGGGTGTCTTTTAAAACATAGCTGAAAGTGAAATCTCGTTGAGTGCTGATATGCATTAAAAAGTGTCTTTGAAAACAATGCTTCTGTCACTGTTATTGTAATGGGAATCTGTAATTAAATTTATGAACTACCCATACCCACACAAAAATTGAAGGAGAAGAATAACAATTATTTTGTACATTTCCCTTGATTCAGATGACAAGTTTGTGCTTCATTTATGCTTATATTTGTCTTTGTTAGCCAAATGTAGAGCAGTATGAAGAAGGAATGGAGGATGCACGATAAGGCTATTATCATACACCCATTTTTCCTTTTGTGTAGTGATTTTATGAAAAGCAATCAACATCCCTCCTTTGGCATTGCATTCTTGGAGGTGACTGTAGAATAGTAATATTTTGCAGTGCTACTTCTCGGGGAGAAGATGATTTATACCAGGAAGAATGAGATTAACTTCAATTTCTAAAGATTTGGCTTGATAACTCATTGGAATTTAATTCCGGTCCTATTTTGTCTCCTAGATTTTCCTCCCATGTTAAATAACATTCGTCTTCTCTTTCTTTTTCTTTTTGTCTCATTCTTTGAGATTCCTTGTGTAATTGGTTGCATGTAAAGAATCCATCCTTCTTGGATTTGTGGCTAACTTCTATTATGGATATATACTATCAATTTTGCCATGACAATGTATTTTTCTATTTTCATCTCCAATCTAATATTATTGGCAAGGTGTCTCTTGTTCAGTGTTGTGCCAAGTTTGTTCTCACACCTGTCAACATATATCATTGTGATGTTTTCCATTTGTGTTTTCTGGAATTATAGTGAATAAAGATAACTGGTTTCAATTCAATTTTTACTTTCTGTTTTTTTGTTTTTATTAAAAAAAATATTTTGATTTGTTTCCAGTACTTTTGAGGCTTTTTTTTTTCAACCTAGCACCACATGTGGTAAAATGTCTCATCTTTATTGTGACGTTTCTACCATTTGTCATTATGTGCTTTGTCGATCTTGGCAATTGTAAATGGAGTTTCATACCATCAGTAAATCTTACCAATTTCGCCTTAAATTATAATGTGGAGTAAATTGGAGAATTTTAAATCTTTCTCTCTCTCTCTCTCTCTCTCTCTCTCTCTCTCTCTCTCTCTCTCTCTCTCTCTCTCTCTCTCTCTCTGGGGGAAATAAATGTTCAGGTTTAGGATAGGTGGCGGTAATAGTAATTTAAAATATCTCAGAATAGCATTTGAACATATATCAATAAGTGATATATGTACAACTGTATAATTTCAAAATTGTGGGACATAATCATTTCACTTTATTTGCAACTGGTCAGTAAAAATGCATCCAGCTTTGATCTTGTATCCTGTTCTGACCATGTTATGTCTGAACTATTCAGTCAAAGTCCTCATTTTACCCACCTCGGAAAGATGGAAGGCTGAGTCAACCTTCAGCCTGGTGAGATTTGAATTGCAGGCAGCCGGCAGCCGGCAGTCAGCAGAAGTAGCCTGCAGTACTGCATTCTAACCACTGCACCATCATGGCTCTGCTGATCCTGAAGTTGTGCGAAGTTGTGCGAAGTTGTGCAAAGAAACTGAGAATGTTTAACTTTCAGAAGAAAAGACTGGATGGGGAATATGATAGCATTCTTCAGGTAGTGAAGGGATGTCCCAAAAAAGGCGGTCAAGATCAGTTTTCCCTTTTCCCAGAGTGTAGGACATGAAATAATAGATTATTTCCACTAAATATTAGGAAAAACAAGAAAAAACATTTGTATGGTTAGGGTAGTTCAACAGTGACACTTGTTGCCAAGATAAATGTTGTAGTGAAGGAGTTTCTCCATATGCAGAAATGCACTACCTAATGCTCAGTTGATATGGCATTAGATGAGATGACCTCCTATTTGTACAATGCTAAGTTAGATATGGAGGTATCACAGGTTGCAAATAAACTATTGATCCACAAAACTGTAAAGGTAAAGGTCCCCCCACACATGCGTGCTAGTCGTTTCCAGCTCTAGGGGCAGTGCTCATCTCCGTTTCTAAGCCGAAGAGCCAGCGCTGTCGGAAGACGTCTCTCTGGTCATGCGGCTGGCATGACTAAATGCCGAAGGTGCACGGAGTGCTGTTACCTTCCCACCAAAGTGGTCCCTATTTTTCTACTTGCATTTTTCACGTGCTTTAGAACTGCTAGGTTGGGAGAAGCTGAGACAAGGAATGGGAGCTCACTCTGGTACGTGGCATTAGGGATTCAAACTGCTGAACTGCTGACCTTCTGATCAACAAGCTCAGCATCTTAGCCACTGAGTCACTGTGTCCCTTCCACAAAATTATAGGTCTATACTATAAGGTCTCAACCCACTGATAATGTTTGGAATTTGATACTATTCCGTCTTCGTTGCTATTTCTTTCCACTCGGTTACTTTTTCCTAGCAGCAGTATGAGTACAAAAATAAGAAGGCATTGGTATTCTTTATTTGCTTTGCAGAAAGTAGCATGGATTGAGTCCACAGAGACATAACATATAAATAGCACATTGGAGGTCAAAGTAGAAACAGTACACCATTCATGTTTTACCTTAACACATTAAAAAGTTGGAGTTGATACTATTGGATGTCAACACAGTCACTAGGAATTGGCTTTATAACAATGTCATGTTATCATTGTGCATTATTTAAGAGCAGGTTGCCAAATTTCTACTGCTAATAAGATGGTTCTACAGTTATTCTCTCTTGATATTTATTCTCTCACCCTTGTCATTTCCAAAATGCCTGCACTAACTACTGTACATCAACACCAGGGTTCTTTAAAAAGAAATGTTTAAACATTCCTGAATATGAAATGCTTTTGAAAAAGTAATTAATTAAATATTCAGAAATATCAGTGTCTACAATGATTTAACAGAAGGCTTATCATATATATAAACCCACAGATTTGCAAAATTCCCATTTGGTGAAATTTTATTTTATACATAATGAACTGCATCACTTATTGTACATTTATTCATGTAGAATAAATCAAAATTGTTTCTTCCATTTGCCATGATTTCCTCTGGAAATAACACCTCCCATGATAATGTAACATTAAAGAAGCTGAAACTTATAATTGATTTAAACACTTGTCTCTTCAAAATATTTTCCTCTTTTAATTTCTCTCTGTGTAAATTGAAAATGGTTGGCATATTGATGATTAAATTCTTCAGTGTTTTCATAAGTATGTTTTCCTGATATGAACAATTAAGCAGAAGGATAAAAATTAATTCTCTGCGTTCTTGGTATAATGCTATTTTTAGCTTCAAATGATCTTTATTTCTTCATATCTGGAAAAAAAATTGTCTCTGCTGCTATATCATAGTTAAAGATTTCAGCCGCTAAATGATAGTGGCAATCCCTATCTTAATTTTTCATGTTTGCTCGATGTGACTCTGCATGTACATACCCTTGTCTAGTCAAAGCTACAAGGTTGAAAATAACTCATATGCATCTCAAAGAACTGATGAAGCTTTCTGGATGGGAAGTGAAACATCTTTTTCCATGAGGAAAACCAGTCCAGTTGCCATGACCTCGTCAACCATGGACATTTAATTCATATGCAGTACAATTGCCTATATAGTCACTCAAAGAGAATTGCATTGATTAGATCTAGATGTCCACTGAAATACACTAATTTAGGAGAGAGACTGGCAGAGTCAGGGGAGGAGTCAAATTTGTTTATAGTCTCTACAAAGTCATAAGATGACACGGTCCAACCCATCTTGAATGCTACTGAACCTTATCTACTCAACTGTTAGTTGAGTAGCTTCTCTGCATATGCTTGAGCAATAAATCAGTAAATTTGAAGCCCTCACATTTGGACCTGGTTCTTTTGGCATGACACTAATTATTTTTATGTACCTGCACTCATCCTTTTAGACAAGCAGACATGGTGCTCTTAATCATAACTTACTGTTACATGTGTTCTAAAACATGATGATTAATGTATTTTAAACAAAGCAGTTATAGGAAATGTAGATCAAGAAATTCTGTCTTAGAAGACAGCCAATGTATTTCTTGGTTTAGAGATAATCCAGTGGTTGACAGCGGTTTACACAATTGCTTTTCCACGTGGCTGCAAGTGTGTGTATGAAACTTCCACATTAAGCCAGGATTGATCTTTGAAGTGCAGCCACCTGGAACTTATGCCATGGCAATAATTAATGATATAAAGTTATTTTTTCATGTTTTATTTCCTTCTTTTAACAGAGCAGCCGTTTCTCCTACAGTACAATGGCAATCTGGCTATGCAACACACTATATTTAGTAGGGTTGGTTTATTTTAAAATGTTTTCATCTTCAGGTATAATATTTTAGGTCTATGTTGCAGTAACGTAGGTGACATTTTAAAATACAATTGTACACTGAGTGGTTGTTCAGTCAAGGTGGAAGGTCACTGTGATTGCTCAATATTACATCTTATTCTAGGAGATGTTGTTCCAATATAGAGTCAAATACAGAGACAGTTTGCTTTCCGTTTGAATCATGAACAATTTTTTGATATTGTGCCATGGTTTTACTTTTCTGCTGCAACATTATGAGGGATAACAACAGACTGGGGCAAGAGGGGCCAAGGGCATTGTGCGCATCATGATATGTGTGATGTCATTGAGGCTTCTATGAAATACCTATTATTGCAAAACAGCATTGGATTTACAAAGGGAATAGGAATGGGGAGTACAATGAAATCAGACCATAATTATGACATTCCAATCGCACATAAGTACTTAATGGCCAACAGGATAGATACATATGAATGGGATGCTGTTACTTGGAGTGTTTGACCAGCAAATAAGTCAGTGGTTGAAGTCACAGAAATCTGGGATATTCTTATTTTTCCTCTTGTGTATTTTTTTGACTTACAGAGACCTATTTTTAAGATTGTTCAAACAGAAGTAATGATATCTTTATTATAATTCTGACTTTCAGAGCTCAAATTACATTATGTAGAAATTTTCTGGATCAAAATTTCTAAAATGTTTCAATCCAAAAGAATTCCTACTATAAATGCAAGACAATTTTTTTAAAAAAAAGAAACATAAAAGCTTTTGGGAATGTAGGGCTCAACTTATTCTAGAAGGGATACCAAAAGAAAATGTGGGGTAGAATTTGAACTTCCTCAGATCTAGGCACAGTTTCAATCTACAAAAAAAACATACTTTCCCTCTCCTATTGCAGGCTAAAGGGAAGAAAAATTCCACAGTGCACTGGCAGGTATTATTGAATAGGTAATTTGTAGCTATGAAGGATTTCTTGTTTATATCTTCCCAGTATTGATTGCCTATGTTGCCCTGATCTAGCTGGAGAACAATATCAACATCTGTTGCTAGATGGCAGCTCCAGCTCTTCGTTGATACGTGGCCAGGAGAGCTGGACATGAGAAGCTGCACTGGCCTAAATTATTCTCTTTTCTAGTTTTTTCAGAAAGAATTAACACATTATCCAGAATGATCACAGAGACCGAGGACCCACCAAAAAGGTTAATTTTGAGGTAGGCGTAGACCTGGTATATGTGGATTCCAATGTTTTCATCTCATTTTTATGACCCTGCTGGACTCATCTTCTGGATGAGGAGGAAGAAATAGAGCCAAGAGCTTCTAGAGATAACAGCCCTGAAGGGGCAGTCATGATGCCAATTGCTGCTCGGATAGATCCAACAAATCTTCAGGACTCCCTGCCTGCACCCACTGACAGCTTCTGAGTCTCTGAAGTTCACTCTTTCTACTCCAAGCAGAGACTTGCTTTAAAAATGCAGGAGCAGAGAGCTGAGCTCTGCAGATTACACAGACTAGCCAAGGAGTAGGCTGGCAGGAGAGCAGACTCTAAAGAGTAATTTATACCTCAGCTGTGCACTTAGATAATAGCTTATTTATTGGCTACCCTCCGTGAGAGAAAATGCCGTGAACCCCCTTTCAAGCTTCAGCTTTGTCCTGTTTTAACTTCCTGTGACATGCTTTGAACTCTGGATTCAGTCTCGCCATATCTCTCGTCTTTTCCCTTGGATTTGTGATCTGTTTATTGGAATCTTGGTCTTGAGCTTCGACTACGTTACAACCCCCATCTTGAGCTACAGGGAAAAGGCTCTTTGCTTTTAAAAGTTCTGCTTGAATTTGTCTATCTCTGGACTGTGATAGGCATCCAGCTTGCTATCTTGCTGGCAGCTGGCAGCACTTCAAGGTAGTCAAGAACAGGAAATCAAAACCAACAATACTAATATTACCTTTATTGTAAGGTTACAGTAACAGGTGCTTGCATCTGTCTGAAGTGCTTCATCCCTCCCCTTTACATTCCAGAGAACTGGTGCCAGTTAATTCTGCCTTGCTTTGTCCAACCCATCTCTCCTTTGGGCTCAGATTTCTCTTATGAGACTGGCTGTGGCTTTTCCTTCTCTCTCTTTCAATTATTCTTGCAATCCATTGCACCAGCAACCAGTAATGCCAGCAGAGAAAATCCCAGTTTACATGGAGTGCTCCCTTTGAAACCCAAGAAAGATCTTGAAATGCATTGTTAGGATTCTGGACTGGAAATGATGTCTAAGAGTTTTAAGTTATTATATGTATATACCTGAGAGCTGACAGATGGATTTGGCTTCAAAGAGTTTAGGCAGCTGTATGTTTTTGCTTCCTTTAGTGTGAAAGCAGCCCGGTATAATCTTAGCACAATGATGGCCTTGTCAGAAAGTTAGCTTAGTTGTAGATTTCAGAGGGTTGGAAAACTATGCCGAGTTATTTGAAGAATGAAACGTGCTCTACATTTATCAGCTTCAGTACTTGTGATATCTAAGTCCTTTCATGAGAACCATGGCTTTGCATTTCTAATATTGACTGTGAGCCTTTCCTCCCTATCATAGGAGCTTTAAGACCAACTAGAGTTACAGAGAAATTTGCTGCATCTTTAGCATAAACAAGAGGAGGTAACTGTCTAGTCCAGATGTGGGCAATTATGGCCCCTTTACAACCTGTGGACTTCAACTCCCAAAAATCCTGAGCTTGAACTGGCTTAGGAATTCTTGGGAGTTGAAGTCCACAGATCATAAAGGGGCCATTATTGCCTACCCCTGCCTGGTCTAATCTTAAACTTAGGAAAGAGGCATTCTACTTTGAGGTGGTTAAATAAGCTGAGAGTTGCTTTCACATTAATACTGAAGATGAGATGGCCCACAGTCTTATTTTTTTTCCTTTTTGAATTGAACAGAGCGATACTGCTAATGTACCACCTAATTTGTGTAACTGTGTTCATGCAGTACCTAACTAAGCAACATAAGCTTTGCTCTA
Organism: Oxyrhabdium leporinum; assembly: GCA_032468155.1. NCBI lineage: Eukaryota > Metazoa > Chordata > Lepidosauria > Squamata > Cyclocoridae > Oxyrhabdium > Oxyrhabdium leporinum. The sequence continues at coordinate 83,089 of JANHFL010003932.1, read as the reverse complement.
ACATTAAGAAAAACAACTTCCACCAGACGTTTCCTGTAAGGATAGAATCAACGGCTCATCTTAAATCCGTAAAGTTGAACATATAAAAATGTGTGTTGTTATATTATTGTGAGGATAAGTGGAAGGCAATGAGACTGGCAATACAGAAATGCTAGCCCTTGTGCTTCATTGTGTAGGTACAACTAGTTACAGGTTCTTGAACTTCTAGCCTGTTCAATCAACAGATCAATAAATTATACTAAGAGAGTTCCCCTCTTTTTATCCCCACAACAAGTTTGTGAGATTGGTTCCACTGAGAAAGAGCCAATGGGCCAAAGCCATCAGTTGAGCTTGATCAAGTGGGAACTTGATTAGATCTTTAGTCCCAATCTAGTAGTTCGATACTGTACTATACATGGTGAATTTGAAAAATAAGAGCAATTTCTGTAAATGAAATACTTTGGTTTTTTTTAAATGCCATTGAAAGCCTTTTCCCACATTACGTTTCTGTTGTCAAACTTCTTCTTTCTTCCAAGATGGAGACATTTAACCTGTAATTCAAGCGAAAATAATTACAGGTTCTTCTGAAATACATTATGCATAAATGCATCGCCAAGTCCAGATCTTCATATGTATTTGAAGGTGCTGACTGCAGTAATTTTGTCAAACAGCAACAGCTGTTCAGCAGTTACTGTGCTTGGCTAATGCTTTAGGACCAGCAGATTATTTAGATTGCATTAACATTTAATTAGCCCACAGCACCTATGTCTTAGCAGTGCATGATATTTTAGATGGTCTTGCAAATTAGAAGATTCTGGAAATCTCTTGTAATATTTATTGTTAATGAATTTGATTTTAATCAGTTTAATTAGAGTTATTCTACTGTAACTTATTCTTTTTCATTGTTATTTTTGGTAATTAGGTTCAACAGCAGACAATGTAAATATGAGAAAAACATATACTTAGTGAAAAAAGATACTTTTAAAAATATTTCTAATATCTTAAATCAAAGCCTGATCTCTTAAACTTATCTTGATATAAAAGTATGAGAAACAGCTGATGAAGTCTATTTTGCAAAAAAAAAAAATTTTGGGAGGGAAAGAAGATGTACGTATGTTTTCACTTCTATTCTAGGGTAATCTGGTTAGGAGTGTATGTAATTCACTTTTGTCATGAGAATAATGACCAATGGAGAAATCAATGATAGGAAAACAGACTAATTTGAACATCTAATGTCAAGCCATATTGATCATATAGAGAGGAGCCTCAGCGTTTATGGATTTGGGAGCTTTTGTTCCATTTTAATTTAAAATCAGGCATTTTAGATTAACTGCTTTATCATCTTTCCCAACCTGGACGGACTGTAGTCAGTCTCCAATATTTTCAGATAATTTATGAAGCTGGCATGTTGCAACTTCAAATAATGATTTATGAAGCTGGAATGGTTCAATGAACATAGGATCAAACTGAATTTAGGGCTCCATCGCTATAGTTTATGTAAAGTCATAGTTTCTGTAAAGATGTAAAAAAATGTTTGATCTTATGCTGCTAGATAAGAGAAGGGACAGAAAAAGAAAGATGAATTTTTGGTGAAGGTTGTTCTCGTAATAATAAAACATAATTTGGAGTTACCTGGCAGTGCAACTCCAATATTCTCCATTATATTCAACAAGGAACAGCCTTCCTTGGTTAGTTGCGAGTGTAATGGAATGTGTGAATGACTTTGGGGGATGAGAGAAAATGATGCTCCCTAGGAAACAATCAGACAAAAGAGGTGTTGGAAGAAATGTCCACCTTGGTTCAGTTCCAAGTGGGAAGAAAGACACTGGAAACATGGAAACTGCTTGGAAAGATGGTTTAATGGTGGCAAAAAAAAAAAGAGCACGTGGGTGAGAGAGGGAGAAAGATTTATACCCTCTGTTGGGCTTTGAACTTGCTTCTTGTTCCCGTGGCAATAATATCCTGATTGGTTGTCAGGGTACAACCCATTGGGCCATGCAGGGGTAACTTTGTAGGTTGTCTCGAGTTCCAAGTTTGGCAGAATCTTGCTGGTTGATGTAATATTTCCAGGTACCATGTGCTGAGATGGGTAGAGGGCTAATCCTATCATGTCCTGAGGGCCATGTCTTAATCCCATCACCCTGGAGCTGAAGGTCGTTTGTGTTGTAGATGTCTTTTGTCTTTCTGGGGCTATTAAGGATGAGGGACTGCTTTCTGAGAGCATGTTTCTCCTTTTCTCATCCAGGAAGGTATAATATTCTGCCTTTTTAATATTTCCTAGAATATTTCATTCTTCTAGGAGAGGGGTTGGGTGCTAACTTTCTACAGAGGCAGGAACCCCCAGTGACCTAACGGTCAGAGAAAGACATTTAAGAAGGACCCGCCTTAATGGATCAAGCAGTCAAAATGGCGGCGGGAAGTATTTATTTCCAGTTTCGCAAGATTCTGTCAATATAGCTCTACAATACAGTAGAATTAGTTCATTTGGTCCTGTTTCCTGTCTGGTTTAGCTGAGAGGGCCGACACAAGAGATGTGCTGGGCACAGGATAGTAATGTATCATTCATTAGCACTTGTTTTCTAGATGGAAACAATACATTAAATAAACATCAAATAAATAAGTTTCAAATGTATATGTGTGTATGCAGTAGGTGAATGAAGAGTTAACTAGCCACATTGGAATGTAATATTTTTATCATGGAAGCAGCAATAATAGCTGAAATTTCTGAGTTGGGGATTGTCAGTAGCCACAAATTGCTGTCATTTCCCTAATAAACTATAACCCAAATCTTGTTCTTTTATTTTACCTGCGCAGATTATTTCCCCTTCTCTATTATTAGACTCTGTCAAAAAGGATTCTCCAGTTGCGGAGAATATGATTATGACAACCCATAGCTGTATCTCCAGGAGAATATTTGCTCATAAAAATTCTGTTTTTTGAAATTAATTTATGTAAAATTGGAGCTGTTGGAGGAAAAAAAAAATGTTTACCTTTAGCAATTACAAGTGTTACTTTAGTACATCCAAAATGTTGATCCTCTCTCGAACCTAGAAAATATAAAATGGAATGTGTGATTTCTTTTTCAAAACAATAAAATCACAACTCCTTAGTCTTTGCTGTCTCTCTTAAGCAACTTCATTTTTTTTTTTAAAGTTCTTTCATTTAACAAGTTTGATTTCGACACTGTGAGTCTGCTGAGCAGGAAATACTTTTTTCTTTCTAATAGTACTCTGAAAGCAAATGGAAAAGCAGAAGATCTGGGAATGCGTAAATGTAATATGGTGTAATTTGGGCCAAGGGACATTTAAAAAAAAAAGTAATATGAACAAACATGAACATAAATTCATTTCATACATTATTACTTAGCCATTTCTAATTTTATTTTGGTTTTAGAGGAAATTGCTTTCCATTTATATGTGAAAAATGAGAATGATAAATAACCATTAATTAAATCCAAGACATCTGTAGCATTCCTGTCAACATCCTTTGATTCTGCTCAAAAACATGTTATCCAATATATATGTACATGTAACATATAGACACATATATGCTCATCTCTCTATTACTCAGCCTCCTAAAGCCCCTGATACTATGTATCAGTTTCAGATGAAAGATCTTTTACATACATTAAATGATTGCTTTTGTAAAATTTCCCAGGAATAATCGGAAAGAGAGATTCTTGGATCTATTATACTATCTCTTATGTATTCCCAGATTACGCTGGTCTTTTAAATTCCTCAAGGAAATATGCTATTTCAAGATCAGTCTTCCTCCAATAATGCAAATCCATAGTCCTTATGTTAGCCAATTGAAGATACAACATAAATGAAGGTACAACATTCTCAATAATATTGAGAAGAGGTTGGCTATCAGTTTTAGTCACACCTACTGTATGTCATGTTCAGCATTCTCTGAGAACACTGAAGACCATACCAGTGAGTTTTGATATATTTTGGTCAAAAAAAGCCACGAGCGTAATGAAAGCCCAGTTTAACCCAACGATGCTCAAAAACTTCTATGCAAGCCAGGGTCTCTAATTTAGAAATTTCTTTGCAAGCCAACATACTTTGCCTGCCTCCCATCAACTCAGAAATACATGTGTCCATCTGTGTGTATGTACTGTATGCGCTGCATTTACTGAGATGCACTCCAGATATGAAAATGTATTGTATGGTACTGCATTTGTCTGTCAAAATCAAAGAGCAGAGTTTCCGTTAGAGTGTCAGAACAGGTTATCATCTGTTTGAATGAATTAATGGCATTATGTGAACATAAACTTTTTAAAATGCCACTCTGGAATAAGTACATAAAAATATACAAGTCTTTTAGAAAGCAAAACACACTTTTTTCATCCGTTTTCTTTATCACCATATTAAATCTCCTTCCTGGCAGCTAAGAGGAAATTACAGTGATTTACAGAATGAATCTTTATCAGCAGCTGACAGGCAGAAGACCTCCATCCGATAAGACCATACCTTTATTTATAACATCATTTAGCTGGAAAGTGCCCATTACTCAATATTTGATTTATGTAATTTGTTGATGTAGTGCCAACACCTTTTGCAGTCCATCAGACACTTTTTTATTAGCCTATTATTGAAGTCGCAGAGTACATTGGCTCAGTGCAGATACAAACATGAAGGTATTTTAGGAATTGATGCTTTAATTTTGCATTGGTCACCAAGAGGGATCAATATGTGAAAATAGGTAGTGACATGTAGAGTTGAGGACAAATCTTATTTCTAGAGTCTTTCAACAAGCTGTCTGTTTTCCCAGTGCAACTCCCCCTTTGTTTCAATTGTTGTTAGTTCACTTTTTTTTTTCTAGGTAAGAAAAGAATTGGCGATTCACTCTTCACAAAGACTATTTGTTAATAGGCAGAAACAAACATATTTAGGAATATAGTTAATTGTTAAGGGCATTGTTCTTGGGAACACACAACAAATAGCTTTTAAATCCTTACTGGCGTATTGTGATCCATTATTGACTGTAAGAGTCTAACTTGATTGTAAACATCCCAATTCATATTGAATATTTATCGATCTGTTTTACCTTTGGGATTTTGTTTAGGACACCTAGATACCTCTATTCCCATGTAAAATTTATTGGATATGGAGAAAGGGTTTCTTTTATTCTAATTAAATTGGTTTTAAGTCACAAGTATGGGAAATATTTATTATACTTTACTCATTAATGTTGTACAGATAGTCCTTAACTTACAAATGACCGTTCGAAGTTACAGCGGCACTGCAAAAAGTGACATAATCATTTTTCACACTTACCACCGTTGCAGCATCCCCATGGTCATGTGATCAAAATTTAGATGGCAAGTGTCTCATATTTATGATGGTTGCAGTATCCTGGGGTCATGTTATCACCCTTTGTGACTTTTTTATAAGCAAAGTC
>JANHFL010003932.1:53299-66953 GCA_032468155.1 Oxyrhabdium leporinum | reverse complement strand
CACCAGTTGAAGTTTCCGGATGCTGCTCTTAGGGAGCCCCATGTAGAGGGCGTTACAGTAGTCCAAGCGGGATGTGATTGTCCTGCTTAGTTGCAAGACTGCACTCCCTAAGAACTTTACAGCGAGACTTACTTATGCCTGCTGTAAGGAAGGATTTTGTTTATAAACTTCATTCTTGCAGAACTTGAAGTCAAGTGGAAAATGGATTGGCCCAGAGTCACTTAGCTGGCTTCCATACCTAAATTCCTAATGCAGCACCTTTCCTGTAATGTCACATTGGCTGACACTTTTTCCAAAACATCATTTTTTTTTAAGTTAAAAATTAAATCTAAAGTTGTATGAAGTTTAATTTACAGCCTTTAAATTGTTCAAGACTTTGTATACATTTTCTATGCAATTGATTTGTCTAACCATAATCTTGCAGATTTTTGTACACAGAAATCCTGTCTTTAATTTAAATTTAATTTAATTTAAATCCTTTCTTTAATTTTGTACATAGAAAATCTTTCACTACTTTAGTGGTTAGTTAAATACAGTTTACACCAACATATGTTTGCATGCAACTATCACAGAAATACCTTTATGTACATTGCTTTTCTAAACATACAATCTTTTTTTTACAACTTTTTCCAGCAAAATACATTATAGTAAGAGCATTTGGAGGCACTGTTCAGTTTTTACATCCTCGTCCTCTGTGGCAGGTGTAAAAAATGGATTGCTCTTTAAGGGTCAAATACAAGAGCAAGACAACTTTAACTCTCTTTGTTCTTTTTCTAAAAAAAAATGTGTTTTTCATATGAAGACATTTTGCTTCTAAAATATGAACACTACTTCATAAATATTTCTTATTTATTTTCAATACAGAATTCATTGTTGGAACTGAATACAGAATTCAATTCCAAAAGCTAGTGGTATCCCTCCTCCTGGGAGAAAATATAATTTCTTAAAATTTAGAAATATGACTGTTTATATAAGAAGTTAACATCTTCAGAAGGGTACATGATAATAGAGAGCCAGTTTTGTCTAGTGGTTAAGGTACCACATTAGAAAAGTAGTGTGAGCTCAAGTTCTACCTTAATCTTGGACACCTGCAGGAAATAAATAAATAAACTATATGATTTCTTTCAGAAATGGTACCTTAGGAAATGTAGCATGTATCTTGCCTCCAGGGGAAAAAAGAAGAAAAAACAAATTGTGTTGATTTTCCCCACTCTTGACATTTTAGCCTAATATAAACTACAGGCTGTTGCGCTTCAGTTTAACTTTTTACTGAATCAGAGTTCATACCTAAGAAGCTTGAGACTTTTTTTCAGAATATAATCAGGTTTAATCCTATGATTAGAACAAAGAACGTCACAATTACTTCACCGTATGTTTGTATTGCTGCTGTTAATATGTTTGACAGCATCTCAGAAGTAGTCCTGTATGGATTTCACAATTTTTGCAAACTGAAGGAAAACAGATTGTTGGAAAATGGAATCTTCTTCCATCTAGAAAAATGAGAGAATATTTTCCATTGTAAATTGAAAAACATTTTCAAATCTTTAGGTAATTTGTCCTGCTGAAATTAATAACAAAATTAAATATGAATTCCACATTCTTTGTAGTCGCCTCAAGTTCACTATTTAACTGTGCTGACAACTCAGGAAAAGAAGAGAGATTCGTCATTTAGAATCAGTGTAGCGTAGATACAGGGCAGGGGTGTCCAACATTGGTAATTTTAAGACTTGTGGTCTTCAACTCTTAGAATTCCCCAGCCAGCTATGGTAGTTGAAGTCATGAGAGCTAAAGCCAGCATTTAAGCTAGAGTCTTCCATTAGACCTGCATCCTCTTCTCTTATTTTTTCCCTCTCCAGAAATTACTCTTCTCTTGGGGGAAGCAAATTGCATAATAAGGCACCCAAATTATGTGCGTGCTACTTTGTCTTTCTGTTCTTTGCCATGAATAAAGTGTGTTTCTGTGTGAGAGAGAAGCCGATACGTGTATCTCTATGTGTGTTTGTTTGAGTCAGCGTAGAATCCTATTGACTGTCAGGACAGATATTTGCACTCCCTCAAAACTCACATTTTTCCACATAGTTCAGTATAATTCTGCAAAAGCATGCTGTCCTTGTTTAGTGCTATTATGTTACAGAGAAAAAGGTTTCTTGGGCCTTGCAACAAAAACCTTTTTGAAATCATTATTACTTCTCCATTTGTCCTTCTGCAGCATCTTTTCATGTTGCTTTTACTTGCTCATTTAAAGAATGTCTTCCCTTGAAAGTTACTAATATGCCCATTCTGTCCACCTCAGGCCTTTTAAGTCAAATGAATAATAAATTTATTGCATTCTAATGTTGTTTTTAAAATTCCGAAATGCCAGTTGAATAAAAAGGCTAAGTATAAATTGAAATAAATATTTATTTCCCTGACATCTTACAAAGTAACATTTTTCATTTGAAAAGTGTACAGGTAATCCTCCACTAATGACTGTAATTGGGCTTGGAATCTTGTTTATTGAGCGACCATGTGGGCTGTTATGCTGAGCACTGTAGAGAAGATTCTGGCATTCTTGGGTGGGCAGAGGGCCTGGCCCTACCACCACCACCACCACCACTTAAGAGGTATGGGCCCTCTCCTCACCCTGCTAGAGAGAACAATTGCAGTAATGCTGGTATTTGGTAGAGTTTTCCCCAAATCTGAGGTCTTAGCGTGGAGGAATGGATCTCAAATCTGGCAAAAACGCTAGTGAATCCCCTAATTCTAGAAGGCTCAGGATTGCTGGTTTTCTTTAGTCTTTTCCTTTCCATAGGGGCAAAAACAATGCCACTTGTTAAAATGATGACTAGTTTTTGTCAAATTTGAGATCTATTCTTCCAAAGGGTGGGAGAATTTCCCCTCTTTGCATGGAGAGGAGAGGAAATCCCATGGCATGCTGGGGGTACAGACCTCAAATCTAATGTCCTCTGTACTTGCAACATTTCCTGCTGGCTTGCTGAATGACTTTCTCAGGTAGCCAGCAGAGAAGATTGCAAATGGCAACCACATGATTGCAGAGTACTTGACAAACAATTGTAAATGCCAAACTCCACAAATGCAGTCATATGACTGGAGAGATGACAGTGCAATATATTACAATGGCTCGAAGTGCTGTATGGGTCATAAAGCACAAGTTCCAAGGCCATCAACTGCAAGCAATCATCATAAGTAAAGGACTACTTGTAAACACTTTTGGTGAATTACCATTTACTAATGGTCATGAACATCATGTGTTTTGTTTCACAGGTAGGCATTTGTGAGTTATTACAAGGCTGATGAAATTTCACCATACGCTTCCACCAACTTTTGCAGCCAAATAGTTTTGTATTTTCTTGATCCCCAATTTCAATTCCAAATCCTTTTATTACACATTTTCTCTGTCCCTTTGAAATCACTGAATATTCCCTGAATATTCATTTAAGTACTATAAAGCCACTGAATACTTTGATGCTACTGAATAGTCTCTGAATTGTCATTTTTTTTGCATCTCTGGACTTTTGGCTTTGTACCTATTAGTCTTAAGAGCCAGAAAGTCGTAAACATGCTACATTGAAATCATAAGAAATACATCCTCTGTGTGATTCCTTATGAGGTTGGGTTTTCTTGTAAACAGATTTTTAGTATATCTGCATGTTCCATAAAAGGATGCCAAATGTGCCTTGTGCAAAACTATTCTTAATTATTTGCTCCCATCATTGGGGTTTATGAGTTGATATGTTCTTACTTGCTCTCTCCATCATTGCTAGCTAGAGAGCTGTAGCTTTTTACTGCCAGTCTGCTAGGAAATCTTTTTTGATTGCTAAATTACTTCATTTTAAGAGTACAGTGTATAAATATTTAATGTGAAGGAAATTTACTCTAAAATTATAGCAATGAAATTCTTGTAAATGAGGAAAGAGAATTGGATCCCTTTGTTGGAGGAAGTAGTTCTGAAGAATGAACAAAAGGAAAATATTGGTAATATTTTGTAAAACCTTGGTTTTAGCCACTAGGCAAACTCAGCTTCATTTTGGTGCATACTAAATGAATTCAAAGAATGGCATTTGCACTTAAGAGAATAAGTACATTTTTAACACCTTTGTGAAATGACTTTAAGTGAAAGAAATATCTCTAGCAAGCCCACGTTCAACACCTAAGAGCTGCCATGGGGTGGGGTTGAGCTCTCATCCTTCACTCCAGCTACTACTGGAGACATGAAAGGAGCCCCAACTGGACATCCCCAGGGCAATGGTGATGTTACTGGCTAAACCTTTATGGTTTTCTATTTTCTGTTGGCCACCAGAATAATTTAGATCCTAAGGAAGCGGACCAACTCTTATCATTTTCTATTATATCAAGGGGACCAACTGCCTAACTCTTGTCAATTATATCTAGGAATAGGTTGTTTGTGGCTCTTTTCTATTGTTAACACATGCTGGATTTTTTATGCACTTTATTAATTGATTGTTAATAGTCCGGGATGTGTGTTCCTTATTGGGAACTAATTTGTTTATGGCATTTCTAGTCTTCTGCCTTCGTATCCTAACTGTCCATAACTAGCCATAATTGACCAAGTTTTCTCCTGCATCCAACTCTCCTGACCACTTACTTACCTTGGATGTATGCCTCATTATCCTTGTAAAGCTTACAAATAACTTTTAGGTAGCTCTTAATAAAGCTAATAGACCATCAAGGTATCACTACATGAAATAAGCAAAATTGTTATAAACTAGCCAGATTAGTTCAAATTGTATTGTTATGACTTATTTTTCTATAATAAATTATTTTCCCCTCTTCCTTTTGAAAAAGTCATTTTTCTTGCAAATTCTCACTAGATAGATAAAAACATATGTACCGCAAGTGTTCTGACCTCACAATGAAACAGTTGTATTTTTATAGAAGCTGTATTGAAGTTTCTATATGTTCTGTCACAGTGATGTCAACTTACAAAATATCTGTAGAGCTGCTTATAGTAAAATAGTTGAGATTGTTTGGAGTAATTGCCACGATTAAAATACAGATAGCTATATTAGTTGTTGTTGTTGTTGTTTTAAATAGAGGATTCAGGAAACAGATGAATTCCCCCTCCCCCCCCAGATTGAATATGTCAAAGAGGGAGATCTATATAGAGCTTATCAATTAGGCATTTCCAGAAATATAATGGGTTATTAAACGTATAGGGACATTGGTTTTTACCAACAAGTAACTGATATTTATAATTAAGTAGAGATGCAGCAAATGTTATGGAGTTCTAAGATACTGGAGGCCAGAACTGTATGTGTGCATGATTATTTACTGGACACCTCAGATGTTGGCTTTGTGTCCTCCATTGCATCACTGCTTCTCTGGGAAGCTTCACCTCAAGAATAACAAGACTTGGGGTTGTCTTTGGCTTCGGGCTGCTGTGGATTTATTTATTTTTTATTTTTTAAAAAAATCTGCTTCAGGTTCCCCCAAATACAAGCAGTGTTGGCAAAAGCCAAATGATACCAGTACTCCTAGAATGGCTTTCTTCCTTTTTGGCCAAGTTCTCATTTACAATTATTTTCAAGAAATAGCACACATTTCTCACTTCCACTTCTGAGAAAAATATAGAAGTGAATCTTTAAAAAAAATCATGTAAATTAATTTTATGAAATGTTCTCAATCTTTTCTTGGAGCTGTCAGAAACAGTTCTACCTTTGGATGGAAACTCCTTCTCAAGAACAGTGATCTATTACATGGGTGCCAGACTCACTCGTGTCATGTGAAGTATCGTGACATATCGCAACTTTTTTGCCTTTCCAGAGCTGAAATGGGCATGGCCTGCGCATGACACGTCCGGCCCATGGGCTGCCATTTGACACTCCTGATCTATTATTAAGGGAAAACAAACAAATGACTGAACGAAAGAAATCCATTTTCAGAGATTACATTAACTTTGCATTATAAGGTTTAAGCTTGAAGAATTTATGTTTTCAACGGACTGGTCATGTTTTGAAGCTACAGAGTTGATTTAAATATTCAAGGTTTGGGTGTTGATAGATTCATCTTGGATAGTTAAGAATCTTTGAAGGTCATGTAATAAAATATCTAATATCTAAAATGTCAAATTAGGAAGGAATGAGAAGGAAAGTTTCATTTATTGGAAGGATACATTGGAGGAATTATGGAACCAGTTTTTCTTTTAATGTTTCGGCCTGAATTTTAAATTGCACTTAGTTGATGGGAAATTTGTATTCAGGGATTTCTTAGAAGCTAACGTAACCTTTTTTTCCAAAATAATTATTATATAATAATTATATCACAGCACAGCTTGTTTGTATAAGGATATGGGGAGAAGATCCAAGAACTGTCACATTAGATTTTTAAATAATAGGTTGTAAGTCCTTGATCCTAGTTACATCATTATATCTCTTATCTTTCATATTCAGTGAGGTAATAACCACAAGGTTATTGTGTTGAAGTGTTAAAAGTTACAGATGAATAAGTATCTCTATTACTTCAGATGTATTTCTAATTATCTTTACAGTTTCATTTTCACTGAAGTCACTTTATCATGGAGCTTTGCCTGAAGTCACAATTCCTTATGTTGCTCAAACTGCTAAATTTTCTCCCTTCTTGAGATCTTCACTTTTAATATCTATTAGTGATATGAAGATTGATAGAAAGATGTCAAATAATAATTATGTTTACTGGGGAATGGTCACATTAGGCTTTTGCAGCAAAAATAGTATAGAGATTTTAGTCCCTTAAAATGCTCAAATATATTGTTGCATAGGCGTTACCTTTCTTGAAATAAATAGTTCTACAATGCACTTTCCTTGTTTAAGTTTTTGTCCCAAAGCCCTGCCTCATTATGCATGGCTGTTTCTTTACCAAGGAAAAGAGGATTTCTTGATTTAGATCATTTATGGGAATTAGGTGTAAATGGGATTCCACAACCTTTCATGGCATTTAAAAACATAAGCACAGCTGTGCTGAATCAAGCCAATGCTCACTTTGGTCTATCTTTTTTATTAGTTGCCCTGGAATGGGGAAAGGAAGGAAAAGGTTGAGATATATTTTTCTGCCATAATTGTTCCCTTTAATGTTTGGAGGCATACAAGAGCCATGGTGGTGCAGTGGTTAGAATTGTGGTTAGTGATTGCCAGCTGGCTGCAATTTGGCAGTTCAGATCTCACCAAGCTCAAGGTTGATTCAGCCTTCCATCCTTCCGAGGCCGGTAAAATGAGGTCCTGGATTGTTGGGGGGACCATAGGCTGACTCTGTAAGCCACTTAGAGAGGGCTGCAAAGCACTGTGAAGCCGTATATAACTCTAAGTGCTATTGCTATTGCTGCTGCTTCTAATCCAAACGTAACTGTAGGGGATGACTGGGTTGAGCCTGAAGGAGGGGTCAAATGCATCATCAGTCATGAGTCCCATATGAGATCTATATCCAGCCCACCATGAATTCCTTAAATACTTCCAAATTGCTTTAACAGTTAGTAGTTAAGCTTAAGCTTCTTGTAGAGAGCTTAAGCTTGTAATAAATCTTGATACCCAATTTCCCTGGCACTTGACAGTAGCATTGAGTCTTCAACACCTGTGGCCCTTGGTAGATATGTCATTCATGAATATAAGTGCATCCAGCTAAATTAAAAGCCATCACCATGCCCTACGGTACTGAGTTCTGCAGTTTTTAAAATTGAGTTTTATACTGATTTTTAGAAATGAATATGACATGCATATTCTCTTCAAAAATGAGAATGTGCAAATCATATTGGTCTGCTGTTAGATCTTTTTAGGGTTTTGTTTTTAATATTTTTCCAGAAAATCTTTCAACATATCCTAAATCTTGGATGAGGCTTCTTTCCCCCCCCCCCCTCCTACTGAGCTCTGAAGCTCATATGTTTGGAAAACAAAAGATAATTGTCTCTACCTGTAAAATCTGTTACTAAAAAAAGGCCAGCTACCTCAGATTTTAATAACTTCCAAACTACTCATATTTCTGGGGACTACAAAAAACGCACATGGCAAATAAATGGCAGCAAAGATACACAGTCTCTGATATCTTCTAATTTTTTTGCCACCACCTAATGATTACTTGGGTTTTTGCAGACCAATATGGCATATGTCCAATTTAGTGTTGTTTATTACAGCACAAATACATTATACTAAACATTTCTTCAAACAAGTTCTTAGGATATTACCTCTTTCTTATCTACAGCCCATTGATAAAATAGCCCATAGCTGCTTTTAGCTGATCCAGTTTGGAAATGGTCAAATCTTATAGTTTATTTCCTGATCAAAAATATTTTGTAGAAGAAATTGATTTTCAAGGAAGAGACAAGATAGAAAGATCCAAAAGCATTTACACTGAAAGCTCTCTGGTTTGAGATATACTGCATTGTATTTCAAATCAATTCTTCTGATTACATGAAGAGAATTTTCTGAAGGGTGGGTGATTTCACACAGACACTCTGCTTTTCTGTTTCTGTGAAGGTATACCAGTCTCCCAGGATTCTGATTCAAATCTGCAGTAATCTAGTAATCTATACCAAATGTTTTGCCCAGTGGCATTTATGAAATCTGTTCATAATTCTGTTGATCTTTTGGATTCAGTCTTGTTCAAAGAAGAGCTGTGTAAATAATAAAATTGACTAGATAAATAAACAATATAAATTTAAGAGTTCAACTCCAAACATGCCAAGAACCGGGGAAAGTAGTTGGTGCCTGCTTTCCTTATCAACAGATAACAGTGAGCGGAAAGGGAACAGATGAGGAGGGAATTCTACCATTTGCTGCCTTCAACCTATCTCTTACTAAATAATGTTAAAAGCTTTACTGTCTGGCCTTGTTGCTAAGGAGGCAGCACAATTTTATGTTGCTATACTTTCCTTCCAACTCAAGGACAAGAGAAAAGCACATTAATGTGGTATGGCTGCAAGGAAGATCTTAATGGCAAGCTTTTGTACCTGAAACCTGAGCTGTAAATATATTGGCTTTAGTTTTAACTAGCTGTTACGGTGCTGTATAAATGGATTCTTTGCTCATTTTTTAAATTTCCTTTGCACGTTTATACTTTTCATTGCATTTGCAATGAATCTGAACTTGTTGCCTTGATTTTTATTGACTATTTACGTTTTAAGCTTTATACAAATCCAGTAAAATACCATTATTTTACATCTACCCAAGAGCATTTGCAGCCTCATTTTCATAATGACTTTATAAGCACACATTCTCCTGGGCTGAAAATATGACATATATCTCCTCTTCTTAAACTCTGAGAAAAATCCATAAAGGATAACAGAATTCATTTGAATAGCCTAGTCCTGAGGAAACACCAAATAATCATTATTAATTAGAGCAGAAAACTGAAGATAGATAGATAAATAGTCTATAGATACCGGTAATGTTTTCCTATGAGCCTACTTTTTGCCACATTATGCATAGAAAGAAAATTACATTGTTAGAAATCTTATTACTTTTGCTGTTTAGTAGCTTCTCAACTACTTTTAAAATATTGTTTTAGTGAAGACTAGAATGGGTAATATATACTCCGTAGAACACAATACTAAGATGCATCTTCCAAAAAACATTTACAGATACATGTTCATCTCTATCCTTAAAAAGCAAACAAATAAAAATCCTTAATGGACCTATAATAATAATTGAGGCAGGATGTTTGATCCAGCTTGAACTGAGATTGGAGATAACAGATAAGGAGACTGAGTTAACATCAAGAGTTTCCTATGTTGCTGTTTACTAATCTTTTAACAAAACGAACAACAGTTCATGGTTCATGATCTGTTTGGAGAAGACACATTTGCTGCAGTTGAGCTGGAGTAACCCTTGAGATTAAGAATAACTAATGCTTGAGGTCTTCAACATTTCATCCTATGGGCTGAGCAATTTCATTTATACATTGTTATCATTGCTTCCCCATCATGAAATGCTGTGGGTGGCTCAGACATTATGAGTTATAAGTTCAGGATGACCCCTAAATTATGCACTACTTCTGTGTCGGTGGATACAAGCCTGTTTTTGAGTCACTGTTTCTCTGACAGGCCAGGAAATTACCGGTATAAAATTATAAAAGCCAGCGACTTTCTGTCTTAGAATTCAGTAGTATTGGATTCAGTCTGAGTCTTTTCCTTCTCATCCGGGCCCTGGATCCATATTTCTACTGTATAATCTCTTTGCCTGGGAATAAGATATTTAATTGAGTATTATTGATGCCAGACCCCATGCTGACAGATAACACCCCCCCATTGTTTTCATGTCAAGGAGAGAGATATCAAAAAGAGTAGAGTGGAGAGACAGTAAGCATTCCACAATTACAGATGTTCAGGCAGATCTCCCTCCATCAACACTGATAGAACCAGCTCCTTAGGAAAAAGGAGAACCATTGAAAAATGATAGCTCCATCCAATTCAATAGAGTTGATCCAGAAGGATGCTGGGTTTGATAATATAGAAAGCTGATGAGAGATCATAGAGGACCCAGGAGGACAGTGTTATAACACCTAGATCTATCCAAAAATTACCTACAAGCACAACTGGTATGGTTTCCATGCAATTGCTTTTTCTAGTAATGGAAGATTGAAGGCATCACTAAAATTCTGAAGAACATTCAGATTGAATGAAAGGGACAAAGATAACACTAGAGAGAAGACTATTCACTTCCCTTAGCTCAGGCCTGTCAAACTCTCCGCAAAGGCAAAAAATGTCACGATACGTCACGATCTGTCCCGTGACACAATTGAATCTGACACCCCTGCCTAAATTGCTTAAAGGAGACATTGATCCCAGTTCACTTCACAAAGTGAAGCCCCATTCTTTTCTATTGGCATTGTTCAGCTGGACTCCAGATCTACTCAGATCTGAGTGTTTTTATCAGCTAGCAGCTGGAAGAATCCTTCACATTAGCCAATCTGATGGTCTTTCCAGTCAACTTCTCTTCCAGTCAATGTTCACTTACAAAGGGCTGTTGGCAGCATTCAGCAAACTCAATAACGGTAACAAAATTTTGGGTCATTCATTCATCCATCCATCCATTTTTTGAAACTGCCCATCTTCCTCGCAGAGGGACTTTGAATAGTGTATAAGTTTTTTGGCTCATATTGGTGCTGTGGATGCTTGAACATGAACTAATGAGCTAATTAATGGCTGGTCAAATTCAAGCGTATCTTCCTGCTGCATGCTTCAGGCATCTCTTGGCATCTCTTTCTTCTCTCTGACTTCCTCAATATACCAAGTATTTTATTGAATAATTGTTGTTCTTTTTCATTCATATACATTTGGACAAATTCTGCTTCTTAATTTATAATAAAAAAATTGTATTTGGCTATTTTTTTGATCCTGTGCCTCGTTTCCAATCAAATCAAAGTTATTATGCTGAAGGTTATTGAAGTGAGGTGAATGAGATATCAATATTTGGTCAACTTTGGCTGATACCAAAACAACTTAACCCAGAGATAGAGACTAGACTGGGAAGTTGAATTTCAATTTTATTGAGAACAAGCTATAATTTTTTGGTGGGTATTGCACATATATATATTCAATGCCTCTCTCAGGGAGATGGACAGTTCAAAAATATGGGAAATAAAAAATGTATATGTATGTATGTATGTATGTATGTATGTATGTATGTATGTATGTATGTCTGTATGTATGTATGTCTGTATATGTATATATATATGCAAAATAAACATAGAACATCCAGTCCCAATATATACACATACATACGTGTGTGTGTGTGTGTGTGTGTGTGTGTATGTGTATGTATGTTGGACTGTGTTTATTTTGCCTTAGTTTTACTACCAGTGTAGCAGAGCTGGGAACTAATTCTGTTTTGGGTTTCATTACTTATCAGGCATAAACAGTTATTAATAAGCTGTGTTTGCTACAAAATGCTTTTATTTAATTTGAACTTTAGAAAGGCCATTCCGAAACTGAAGCACTTAGTATTTCCTAATAGGCTCATCAGGTCCAAACAAATGGGAAAAGAAACAAGACACCATGTTAACTAACCTATGTAGGCCAGTACATTAACCTAGCAGCTGGCAAAATTGTCAGGCCTAATATAACCCAAGAAAAAGGACCTTAGGCCCTCTGGGTGAGAAGTGACACTTCCGTTCACCAGGAAGTGATGAGTTCAGTTCAGTCGCAGAATTGGGCACAAAAAAGGCAACGATACATCTGTTATCCAGGCAGTGTCCCAATGACCCCACCTTAAGAATAAATCAACATACTGTCACTTTATTAAATTAAGATGATGCTATGGCAGCTTCAAAAATTTGATTTAAAAAAAACAACACTGTTTCTTTTGCATGCTGCTTTGTGACCTCTGCAATGATATTGAAATATTGTTTTACTGGTTTCATGAAACAAGCAATCTATTTATTTCTTTTGGCTCTCTATTACTCTTTTTCTATCTATGCTGTTATTTGACTAAATTGGATGTGGCCTACAGTGGCTAAGACAACTGAGGTGGTTTATGAATGGAATAAACTGTCTTATTCTGTTATCCTCTTAAATAAGAAGTAAAGGGGGGGGGGAAACGTATTGTAGAACTGCAGCTTTATTTCACATTTTCAACTAGAGCAGATGCAAAATAAAAATCAAGGTATTTTAATGATGTAGGGGAAAGGTAACTGAACCAAAATGGCACACCACCTGTCTAGTTGTAACCATTATTTATTTTTAGTTTCTTATACTTTGATTTGTACGCATTCTCAATTGTTAACTTTCTGGTTAATCAGATGCATAAAATAGTCATCTTCTGCAGTTGCTCATCTAACAGTTTCTACTGCATTGTCTCTATCATGGACTAGCATGTGGAAAAGGCTAAAAACTACCTGACCTTCATATGCAACTCAGTTTTCTGAATCTTTTTATAGAATTGACTGGCTAGTCATTTACTCTCTACATTGTGTTGTCTTACTGGACTAATATTATCTAATATATACAATAAACTGAATATCTCCAAGATGTTAAGATGTTAATACAGCTAATACAGGTGGCAATATCATTGTTGCTTTTGAGTCCATTAAGTTAGCTAGGGTGATCTTGTCTGTGTGAGTATAACTAGGACCCATTGCACATACAAATATATCTTTCCTTAGTGATTCAGAAATAAGTATAGTTTAATTATTCTTTTTCTTGAAGTAATGTAGAAAAGCTGATATCATTAGCTGTGAGTAAATAATATAATGAGCCAATCCTATTTGTCACTTAGCCTCAAAATCTTTCTGGTGAGAGCCATGCATAATTGCTACTTGTGTGTTATTAAAAATACAAACTAGATAGATAGATGGATAGATAGATAGATAGATAGAGAGATAGAGAGATAGAGAGATAGAGAGAGATAGAGATATATAGATATAGATAATTTGTACTTTTAATAACACACAAGTAGCAATTATGCATATTATACATATTATTGCAATTATATATATATATTATTGCAATTATATGTATGTATGTATGTATGCGTGTGTGTGTATATATATATATATGTTTTTTGAGGTTTTCGCGGGTATTTGTATGTGTATCTTCGATTATTCGGGTTTTCTCCCGCGTAGAATTGGAGGTTTTTTCGCAACGTTTCGACGAAATCACACTCGTCATCTTCAGGCTGTACGTTCGGACTCGTTCTCTTCCGATCAATGTGAGCTAGCAGCTGTTTTCTTC
>JANHFL010003932.1:34849-46279 GCA_032468155.1 Oxyrhabdium leporinum | reverse complement strand
ATCTATCTATCTATCTATCTATCTATCTATCTATCTATCTATCTATCTATCTATCTATCTATCTATCTATCTCAATGTATCTGTCTGTCATCTCTCTCTCTCTCTCACACACACACACACACAGACACAACCAGTAAAGTTTTGCTGTTATTTTAAATTTACTAGAACTATGTGTATTCTAAAAGAACCAATTGTGCTTCAGCGTTTGGTTGAGAATGATTTGAATGTGACTCTTTTTGTGGATATTTTTCAGGGCTACGAGTGTGTAATTAAGTGATTATAAGCTGAACCTAGGAACATGGGTATGACTGGCTTCTCTGGACAGTCAACTCTATGATCCTTGACAAATCATTCTGTTTGTGAGTGTCTGAAGATGCATTCTTGAGCTCTTTGTCTGGCTCTTAGCAGACAGTAGGGTGAATACCAGATTTCCGATGCTGCAGTACTTCTTACAGCTGATTAGCCAATGGCTACTTGTCCTAAGAATATGATGGAAATTTTAGACTTGTGATGATAATGGGGAGAGGGTCAAGGAAAAAAGTGATTGCTTGAGCAAATGCTTTATTTCTTAATGTTACCTAAGTAAATCGAGATATTGAATGTCTGTCATCCTAAGTGAGTATCAAGCAACACCCACAATTTTCCTATAGACTGATCTACCTCTTCTATTATTTTCCAGTGTTTCCATTTCTTCATTTTTTTTTTAATAGGAGGTACTTCCTAGAAGACAGACTGCTAGTTTATCCATCTCAGCAGCAGCACAATCCTCTGGCCTTTGATTTAACTAATTAGACTGAGAGAAGACTTAGAATAACTTTATTGTCACTTTGAATGTACACTAATTGGCATACATTAAAATGAAATTTCGTAGCATACAGATCTCAAAGGGTCTCCACCTTTAATATATACTACATAAAGATGACCAAACAAACAAACAAACAAATGCTTAAATGCAGGGTAGAATTAGAATGGTATAGAGCTGGAAAGGACCTTAGAGGTCTTCTAGTCCAGTCTATCTATCTATCTATCTATCTATCTATCTATCTATCTATCTATCTATCTATCTATCTATCTATCTATCTATCTATCCTGTCCCATATCACAAGGTTTTTTAATTTCTCCCTTAATTGCTTTCACAGTATTAGTCATTTGTTGCTGGATGAATCTCTCCTGGAAAAGGAATAGCAAAAGAAGACTTTGATCATCTTTCCCCTGTTTGTGTAGAACCATTTTCTGCATTCTTGGGTTTTGTTTAAAAAGCAATTGAATAAGATAGTAATCAATGTTCGTGGTACTCGGTATGAAGGGAAAAAATCCGTTGTCAATTCCAGTAGCTTCTGTTATCTTAATGTTGAACATTCTTCAGTGAGCATAAAAGAAAAAGAGATAGATCTTCATAACTGGAGACAAAATTGAGCCCAAGATAATTATTTCTCCATTCTTTGTAGGTAAATGGTGATAGAGTCCCCTAAAACTGTAATGGAAGCATATAGTAACATACAAGTGTGCAAATATGGAATTTATTTCATAGCTGCAATTTTAGATGGTTTTCATATTGAAAAGCAACTTTTGCTTTCTTTGAATCTGCAATGCAGGAAGAAATACTAAGTAGTCCAGAATGCTCATTTGCATTACTTATGACTAACTTTCATCTAGCTATTAATAAACAATGAATGGTTTCCTTTGGGATTAGTAGGAAATAGAATGGCAGAGGAAGCGTGCTCCACAGTTCTTGGTCTCCAGCTACAGTCTCCACATCCTGAAATGTTTGGCACCAGGTTTTCTTTGGGCTTCCTCTTTTTGTCCAACCCCCTGGTGGTATCCAACTGGTTGTGTTTTTTGCTGGACACGGCTCACCCACGGAGGAAGGTATTCAGTCAAAAGTAGCATTCATGTCTTAGAAGGACCATAAACAGGTAAAACATGCAGATCGGGTTGCTAGCCAGATTCTTACAAGGCTTCAGTGATAGTGAAGTAGTACACTCAGAAAGGTGATATCTCATCCAGTTCTGTCCATCCTGGGACAGTTCTGTGGAGACAACAGGATCCTGTTGGCTTCTCAGAACATTAGCAGGTCAGAAAACAGCATAGTAGTTAAAGAGAATTCACTATGTAAACGCTCAATAACACCTAACTTTTCTTTGTTGTGTCCTTATTTTATTTCAGCCCATCTCTTTAATAGGTATCTTGGTAGGCTTTGATTTTCTACCTCCTACATTTATTTTGTATTGACCAACTCTGTTTTCTGGATTATAATAAATAGTTCTTGTACCTAACTAGCAGTTTGCATTCCTGATTCGGCAACAAAATAATTATTTTAACACCTTATACTTTAAAAATCTTATAAACCCAGGTCAGTATATAATTTGTTTTGTGCTCTTTGCACAGTCTACTTGACCATCTAGATAAACCCAAGTAGACCTTCCAAAGAGCACAAAACAAATTCTATATTGTCCTCCTTTACAATTTTTAATCTGACAAAGAACTTCTCTAGGTACAGGATTTAAGAAACTTGTCTGTTCCATTTTCTGTTGTCACAGATTGAGGTAATCCAGGATTTGTCTCTTGTTTCTTTAAGTCCTCTTGTTACAATCAAAACATATTATGAAAAAGTCTTATCCATCCCACCACTCTTATCGGGGCAAACATGGGGTTCTGGTCTAAGAATCAGCTATGGTTCTCTCCATTTCTATTGTTGGAAGGGTCTAGTCATTTTGGATTTAGCAGTAGGATCCATTACAAAGAACTTTCGATCTCCCATGAGTGCTGTGGCTCTGGCTTTTTGAATTGTAACATACCTGCTAATTGTCTCATATATCATGAGATCATGCGTTTGACATGTCTCCTGCTCTTCAGGGGTGCCATCCTTTACTGCAAGCTAGCAGCACTGAGTAATCAATGAAATCTCACCTTTACCTGCACTTTGTCAAAGGCTTTTTGTAGGTTCTCACGGTTTGATGGAATGTACAGTACAAAATGCCCATTGATGCATTTCCCCCCCTCTCTAATTAAACCAAGCAGAATTGCTTTCACTTTCAGCCAAGCTTTCCAAGTACAACTTACAACTCAGTTAATTGCATTCCATTGTCCTTTCCTTCCTCCCCGTGCCTTGCTAATAATGCAGTAGTTTGACTTTTTAAATTGCCTGGCAGAGGGAAAAAAGTTGTTGTTTTTTTATTACCAAATGTAATATTGTTAGTTCTCTCTCTCTCTCTCTCTCTCTCTCTCTCTCCCTCTCCCTCTCCCTCTCTCTCTCCCCCCCTCTATCTCTCCATATTAGCTTAAAATAGAAAGAAAGTAGGGTTTGGGATTTTAAAATAGAAAAGCACGAGTTTATTGCACTTTTTTATTTAAAACCCCCAATCCCTGCTTTTTTCTATTTTAGAGACAAATACTTACAGGCTTGATTTTCACCATTCTGCTGTCCATGTTTGTTGATCACGAATTTCAACTGGTATGATATGTAGTTGCCACATTGGCCTTGAGGGCATTCAGTAGAGACAGTGTTACATGAATTCTGTTGGTTTTTTTTATGCCTATTGTCAATTTCTTCAGCTTGCTTTCTGCTAAATAAAAAAAAAACACATGAAAATATATCTTTGTCATTTCATTTGAAAAAGAACCTTTTTTTTTTGAGGGTCAAAGATTCACCATCAACAATGCTACTTTTGTTTGGTATGGGTTTTTTTAGGGGAAAAAGATGCAGAAATGCAGAGATTTTCATGAAAAAGTAAAATTCATTTAATTTGAAATACAGTACACATTTTTGTGCTTTTGAGTTAGTGTTGACTTATTTATTTTTATTTCATTTATTTATTGAATTTATATTGCCGCCTATTCACCCATGGCGACTCAAGGCGGCTTACAGAATATAAAACCCCATTTAAAACAAAAAAACTAACAAAAAGAATCAAATAAATTAATATAGTACAATATAACAAAATCACTCCCCAACTTTCCCCCCCCCCACGACAGCAGATCACACAAGCCATTGAATGGGCTCCATCCCTCTCTGGGTTCCCCAGGCCCGCTTGCAGAACCAAGTCTTGAGCGCCTTCTGGAAGAGTATTAGAGTGGGGGCCGTTCTAATCTCTGGGGGAAATGATGTTCCAGAGAGAGGGAACCACCATGGAGAAGGCCCTTCTTCTGGGTCCCTCCAGGTGTATCTCCCTTGGGCATGGGACCCGCAACATTCCCTGCCTCCCCACTCTGATGGGTCAGGTAGATGTGACCGGCAAGAGATGGTCCCTCAGATAACCTGGTCCCAAGCCATAAAGGGCATTAAAAGGGACAACCAGCACCCTGGAAGCAAATCGGCAACCAAAGCATCTCCCGCAGGAGAGGTGATACATGTGTACACTGGGGTCTGCACAAAAGCATGCAGGCCACTGCATTTTGCACCAACTGGAGCTTCCAGATGCTCTTCAAGGGCAGCCCCATGCGTTGCAATAGTCAAGATAGGAAGTGACTAGGGCGTGAGTGACTGTGAGTAGGAATTGTTGGTCCAGCAAAGGGCGCAACTGGTGCACAACCCACAGTTGCGCAAAGGCCCTCCTGGCCACGACTGCCACCTGCTCTTTGAGCAGGAGTTGTGAGTCCAGGAAAACCCCTAGATGGTTTTTATGGTGGCTTGTTGGGTCTAGTCCCTGCAGTTTTCTGGCTAAGTTTTCAGAAGTGGTTTGCCATTGCATTCTTCCTAGGGCTGAGAGGGAATGACAGGCCCAAGGTGACTTGACTGGCTTTATGCCTAAGGTAGAAGAACAATGTCCCAGTTTCTTGTCTGATACCTTAACCAACTACGTCAAACTGGCTGTCATAGTACACTTCACACTGCTATAAGATAGACTTTAATCATTTTACCATGCTTACAGGCTCTTCAGAAACCAACATGTGAGTAAATGGTTGATAATAGCCAGTTGAAGATGCTTTGAATATGAGTTGAGAAATGTCCCGTGAGACAATGTATTATGGTTTTGTAACTGTTCTTAGGAGAGTAGGTTGAGCAAAAAAACCTTAAAGAAATAGTTAAAAGCCTTAAACCATCTCATAGTAAAATAACTATGCTATGTAATACTTCCCATCACAAATGGGAATCATTTAACTGGACATTTGATTGCAGGTAGTCCTAGCTTGTGATCCTAATCTGGACCAGAACTGCAGTTGCTGTTTGAAGCAACCATGTCAGCCTTACCAGGTAAACAGATAGGAAACATGATCAGATGAGCTGATTCTATTTTATTGTAAGGCTATATTAACAGATATTGGGTAGCATGGTGGTTCAGTGATTAAGACACTGGACTTGTTGGCTGAAAGGTTTGAGACCCAATCGCCGCATGACATGGTGAGCTCCCGTCGTTGCCCCAGCATCTGCCAACCTAGCAGTTCAAAAATATGCAAATGCAAGTAGATAAATAGGTACCATTTGATGAAGAGGTAATGTTGTGGCCTGTCAGCTGCCAGTGGAACTGGCAGCCGACACAGACAGTGAGGAGGTTGGAGAGGAACTTGGGTCAGTCCTGGAGTCTGGCGAAGGCTCTGATGGGTGCTCTGCGTCGGACGCAGAGATGGGGCCAGGGCCGTTTGACATTTTGGAGATAAATGGGGAAGAAGAACAGCTGGAGTCTGTTTCAGATGTGTGTATGCGCAAAGCTGTCAGGAGAAGGGAACAGTTAAGGAACAGGGGTTGACTCGGAAGGAAAGACACAAGTGGATGCTGAATGGCCCCTCCCATAGGGAATAAATAGGAGCAAAAGGAGAGGGGGTGTTTGCAGGAGACATTTAGTTCGATTATTACTGTGAAGATTTGCTATCTGAGTTCGTGCCTCACAGAGACTCCTTGCCAAGTATTTCCTTGTACAGCATTGCAACTGGAAGCTCTCGGCATGACAACTATCCAAGGACTCATAAGGTCTGTTCTTGCACTTAAAGCTGGGGAGGATTATTGCCGGGACTTTTCTGGGTGTGAATGCCAGAAATTCACATTAACTAAATAAAAAGGGGTTTTTGTCAGGACAAGGAGACTGTTTATGATTCTGTTCAGCCTGAGTCAGAACAGGTAACAGTACTCTGTGTGCAATTGGCATATAGTCATGTTGACCACCTGACTCTGAAAATATCTATGGGCAGTGCTGGTTCAATGGCCTCAAAATGGAGATGGGCACTACCCCTTATAAATTCGGCAATGACTATCCAAGTAAAATCTGTAGGGACTCCTTTTTATATGAATATTTCAGCAAGCCTGAAATATAATTCTCTCACCATCTCTCTTAGAGCTCAAGAAACTAGGAAGGGTCCTTTCTGAGCCTCTTGCCCTGCCTCCTATCCAGCTGCGGACAATGCTGTTTCTTATCTGACCATTCCCTACATAGCATCTCTTTGCACTGTCTCCCAAGGTCTTTCCCATATACTATTACACTTCATTGGGTAAAAGATCATGTGACTGCACCTTTTGGGTGCCATTCCAGTAGTTCCAGTTGTTATTAATAGGCCAAGACCATACAGTTTTTAGCCAGGACATCACACCTCCCCTCCCCTAATGTGCTGGCCTCTACTTCAACTCTTCCCAGCTGCTTATCTTCCTCCCCTTTCTTTGTCCTTTTGGGAACTTATTTTGTATTATTTTATCAGGAAAATAAAACTTAACAGTGATATCCTATATGCTTGGAAACTTAATGAAGTATATATTATATGTAGGCACCTAACAAAACATTCCCATCAAAAAACAACTCATGTGTACACAAGTCATTTTGTTTTGGGCTATAGTTCTGATTTTATAGAGTTAAATGGTAAAGCTGTGGCTTTTGAGTAATAAAGAACAACACAATTTATGTTAATTTACACCCTTAATTAGTTTCTTGCTTTTTTGTCTCAACATCTTGATTGAAAATTAAGCTTTGATTCTATTAATTGACAAGCCTGTTCACTTTTTGCAACACCTGTATGAATGAAACCTTTGGAACAAATAAGGAATGTCTCAATCCTTCCTTAAATAGGATGATTTTATTTTGCATTTTTAGAATTGCTACAGCCATCTTTCTGGTACTAAGAACAATCCTTCCCTTCTTTGCTCCCCTGTCCTCTGAAAAGATCAGGGATGGTTCTACTTGCTCACAGATGGAAGTTTCTGTCTTTATATGCATTCTTATACTGTTCTGGGATCCATTATGTGATTTTCAATTCTTTTCCTTTCTACAGGAATTTGAATTCCAAGTAGAACTCAGGTGACTTGAAGTATAGATTTGAAGGGAAGAAATATAGGCCTCTAGCTCTATGGACAACAAAACAAATATTGTGCATTCACAAACATGCGCTCCTCCTTGAATCTGTTTCAAGCTATTGTTCTGTCATTTATTTATAGAATTGTCAATAGATAGTGAACATCTAGTTCTTTTTGATGGTTCACATTGTTTTCAGCATCTTGGATTAATTAATACTTTTGTGGGGAAAAATATAAAGGCAGAGAAAAAGAAAAATTAAGGGTTTTCAGGCTTTTGAAAAGAATAAATTATTCATGTGTGAGTTACAACTCTTAAAAACATTGAATTTTCTTCTTAACGGGCCACGAAGTGGAAGCTTAACATAAACAACGTTAAAAAAGTAATATTAGCTTTTCCCTATTTGATGTGATAATGGAATAGGGTGCTACTTATGTTCACAATTTTTTCTTCATTAATTGGTAAGATAAATTATATTATAGATGTTAGAAATTCTCAGCAATTAGATATAACTTTTGAATAGTTCCTTTTTCGTAGTAGGTGTGGAACTAGTCTTCTATTTTTTTACATCTACTTTTCCGTCTTATAAACTTAAATACTCGTAAAATGTCCACCATATAGCAATAGCACTTAGACTTATATACCGCTTCCCAGTGCTTTTACAGCCCTCTCTAAGCGGTTTAGAGAATCAGCATCTTGCCCCCAACAATCGGGTCCTCATTTTACCCACCTCGGAAGAATGGAAGGTTGAGTCACACTTGAGTCTGGTGAGATTCAAACTGCCAAATTGCTGGTAGCCGGCAGTCAGCAGAAGTAGTCTGCAGTACTGCATTCTAACCACTGTGCCACCGCACACTGACAATATGATGTGTCAGTGCATACTTTCTTACATTTTCAAATTTTAATTTATTGAAGATATCTTTGAAATTCCCCATGAGAGATTCAAAATGATTTGGAAGTTGTTGGGTAAAAGGGGATAGGAAAGCACTATTTTTAAAAATTGTTTCTGATTTCTGTATAGATAGTGTTTATAATCACTTCCAATCCCAACTTTACCCCACATATGAATTATATAATTGCTTTCTAAACATTTCATCTTTTGAAGCCTACTTTAATGAATCTTTATTGTAATATACTCTTTTTATACTATCTCATATATTTTTTTATTTCATGTTGTCTTTGTCCTACTCTCTTTTCATAGCCATTATTCTTATTTAGACATTGATTCCAAACTTCAAGGTAAACATTATTTTTGTATAAATGTTGACCCAATTTTCCTCTTATGCAATGAGCTCACTTAATGTATTCCTGCTATGAGATATGAATGACTCTGTTCAAGGAAATGTCATTCCAACATTGGCATTTGTGGGTATTTTAATTAATACAAATAAGACCATTAAGACAATAGTTTCATGGAAATTTGAAAACAATTTTGTCTTAAAAGAACTTTTGTTCTGATCACATGTATTTCTTTTCTTTTCTTTTCTGTCTCTCTCTCTCATTCTCTCTCTTCTTTTTTGCATTAAGCAAAATTTTTCTTAATTGCTTTGTCTGCAGCCCTGATTTGGTTGAATTATATCTCCCAGTATTTTTCATCATAATGCTTGTTACTTGGACTGCTGGGTGCTATGGTTCAGAATCACCAAGCAACATCAGTTTCCTTACACACTCATTTAAAACAAGAGTGACCAACTAATTACTAGCAGGAGCGGGAGCAGGAGATCCTATAACATTCTGGACAAAAACTGTTGAATCTCTTCTTAGAAACTTCCATTGATTGAGCATCCACAGCTTCTGAAGGCAAGCTGTTCCACTGATTAATTGTTCTCACTGACAGGAAATTTCTCCTTAATTATTTACATCCATTATCTCAGGTGCTTTAGAGAATACTTCGACCCTCTCTTCTCTTTGACAGGTCCTCAAAATTACATCCAGTGAGATCATCATAAAACTTCAGAAGTTCCCAGAAATTCCATTTTTATCCTTGTGCAGTTGATTCTATTTTCACAATTCATTCTGACGTCGTTGTTTATATCTATATGGTTTGTGCTTACTTATTCCAACAATAGCTTGCATAGCCCAGGATGGAATATAGTAAGAATATATAGTACTATACTTTATACTTTCTCTGATAATATTATGTTAGTTACAACTTTGAGAGGATCATATTTTTGAAGGTATGACTGTATGTAATAGTGTCTTGTGTCATTAGGAGATGCAAACTGAACCAAGATTCTTTCTAGTATGTGCATGTGTGTTCATGAACAGAATTTTTCTTTTAGATAACTGATTAAGAACTAATTATGCATAATTATTGTGCGCTCAGGCAAGAAGGCTGTTTATATTTAAGTTGCAGGCAACCTGACAGTATAATTCAAAATGATCAGCTATATGGACTATATTAGGATTTTATTGAGAGAAAGACTAGAACCAAAATGTACACAAAGAATAAAGTATATAGACAGAAAAGTAATTTTCATGGTTCAGTCTCTTATGTATGCTGAAATATTCTTGTTTGTCTCCTAACTAACACTTTGCATCTCCTCCCCTTTCTCTTTCTCCTGTCTGCATTATCTTATTTATATTCTTTTCTTTTTTTCTTTTGCTCTTTAATTTTGGAATTTATTGCCCCAGTTATTTGTCTGTGAATCTGAATCAGTTTCTCTTTCTCAAAGTGCTCGAAGGGTCATGAGTTTTATAGCTTTTCCTTATTAATTGAGATGTTGCCCTCAGATTTAAATAGGTAAGTAATGGGCTGAGTATGGAACCTTGTTTTCAAGTTCTTCAGAAATCACTGTGATGTAACAGATTTATGGATCATTGGGCTGAGAATGCAGGGAATGTAGGGGAAGTTAATAGGCCTTTGTTTGAACAGTGCTTCATCTTTTTAATTCATTTTTTTAAAAAGAAAAAAAAACACATTAGCTTTGCTTGTTAACATATGGATTTATTTCTTGATAGGAACCTTTCTCTTAAGTTATCCAAGGATGTGGATCGAGGGGAAGCACGATGTCCTCGCGTGAACCAGCTGGCCAACAGCCCATCTGTAGAATGGCCTTTTGCAGCCATGGAGGAAGGGGGTGGTCTGGAATCTTTGCCCTTCCGTCTGATGATGCAAGACTGCACAGCAGTAAAAACATTGCTGTTGAAAATGAAGCGGGTTCTCCAAGAGGTAAGCTTTTAAAGGATCAAAATAGTACCTTTTTAAAATAATAATAATAATAATAATGATGGTGTGATTGACCGCTAAAGAACGATCACTTTATGTTATTTGCAAATCATTGATTGAACTCCAGAATTTTTCTTAAAGATGTTCTATTAGATCAGGGGTGTCAAACTCGTTTTCATTGAGGGCTGCATCAGGGTTGTGTTTGACCTTGGGTGGGGGGAGTGGGCATGGCCAGGGTGGGCATGGCCAGCTTGACATCACTCGTGTCCGGGGTACCTGTGGTGGCCCGAGCGCTCTGCCAGAGAAAACCCTCTGCCAGCAAAAATGGAGTTCAGGGGGGGCAGTTTGCACTGGCAGAGGCAAGACGGACCAGTCTTTCACTGTTCCCATGGTGGCCCCACGGGCCATCTAAGCACCCTGCAGGCTGGATCCGGCCCCTGGACTTTGAGTTTGACACCCCTGTATTAGATATTCTTAATGATTAGAACTTGATAACAGTGGCTCCTGGCTTGCTTTCTATTTTGCAATATCAATTGCGGGTAGGAGAAAAAATAAACTATCCTTGTTTACAAGAGCAGGCAAAAACATAGTGAAAAACTAAAAAAACCTGAATAGAATCGAATGGGAATGGAAATGGGAATAGAATAATGCTTTATTTGGCCAAGTGGTGTGATTAGATACAGAAGGAATTTGTCACACAAGAAAAAAAGAAATGAAGAAATAGTCAGAAAGCATTAGGGTGCCAGGCAAGTTTGAAACAATAAATAAAAGCTTGTTGGGATCTTATTGACTTGACTTATAATTGTCTCTGACCATGTGAAACATTTGTGGTACCTTACAGATGGCCAGATAGTCAAGTAGCCATTTGATCTCTCAGCCATGCAGATAGATCAATATTCATCCATTTCAGTAATGTTTTAAGCATGCTGTTGGAAGGCTTGCAGTGGATCTGGACACTCTAAAGAGCTATTAGGTGGCGCAGTGGTTAGAGTGTTGAACTGCAGGCAACTTCTGCTGATTCAATCTAGCGGTTCAAATCCCACTAGG
>JANHFL010003932.1:0-15096 GCA_032468155.1 Oxyrhabdium leporinum | reverse complement strand
AGTATTTGTGCAATATTTCATCATTTAGCTTTTATATTATATGCATAATTAAAATGAAAGTCTTGTGAACGTTCCTCCCAGGTTCAATTGGCAAATCTTTGAGAGAAACGGAAATTCCCAGTTTGATTTTGTGTGTCATCAGTGTTAAAATTTAAGTTGAGACATGTATTCCTGACTGTCAAGCCATTTATGGCTTACCTGTCTCTTTCTCATTTGACAACTTCTTTTGTCATTTCTGAAAACTGCTCAATGTCAGATACAGACATAAATCTATCCGGGCATTGGAAGGATTTTCTCTTTCTAACGCCAAATATGTGACTGGATTTCCACCAATATATATCCCTACATTCTTTTTAATTTTTACACAATATTGTATTAGTTTCAGGGACACATACATATTTATGGTTTTGTAAAGTTATGTGTTAAGTTATTCAGTGGGCAGCTATTAAAAAGGAAGTGCTGTATTTCCTTTTTTTCCCATTATAATATATATTTTCTAATTTAATTTAATTACTTATAAACCACACTGTAGTTCATTTTTTAAAATCAATGAAATAATAAAGGGCTATAAAGTATGAATAATTTTTTTTTTTACATTACAGTTGCAGTCAGCTCATAAAACCAGTGCCCATTCTTCCCTATCCGTGTGTTTCTGTCTCTGTTGCTTTAAACAAAAATCTGACAGCAAATAACAGTTGAATAGCACACAGTAACAAAAAAGAATATGACTTAATACAAGAGGATTGAATGAAAAC
The DNA here is from genome assembly GCA_032468155.1 of Oxyrhabdium leporinum. Taxonomy (NCBI): domain Eukaryota; kingdom Metazoa; phylum Chordata; class Lepidosauria; order Squamata; family Cyclocoridae; genus Oxyrhabdium; species Oxyrhabdium leporinum. Next base: position 14,341 of record JANHFL010003932.1, on the reverse strand, counting down.
AATTATTTTGGGTAGAGAAGGCAAAGATTGATTGAATGAATGAATGAATGAATGAATGAATGAATGAATGAATGAATGAATATCAGATCTGGACTGTAAAATCCCCATGATCACAATATATCAGCAAAGAGTTACAGGAAAGGTATTACCATCCAGTTCTCATTTCAATTTCTGTGGTCCAAATCAAGTAGTCCTATTTTAAAAATTCATTTTCTTTCCGGAATGTTACTAATGCTAAAATATCTGCTGCACATTTAAATGTTAATTCAAATGTAGGGCAGTATTTTTAACCCAAATATTTTGTGCAGAAGCTACGTTCTGTCAGTTGAAACTTTATTTAACAGTTTTAATTAAGAGTTCAATTGTTACATCTGCCATCAGTTAAAAGCATGACAATGTTGAAAGAGATTTTTAAACTCAAACTTGAAGTGTTGTACAGAACTATTTTCTGTATTTCCTGGGGGACAATTTTCTTACAACCATCCTGAGCTTTAGACCCCAGACAAGAGGCTCCCCAGAGGCTCGGGGAGGGAGAAGAACGGAACCTCTGGAGCCCGGGGGGGGGAGGCCATTTTTGCACTTCCAGAGACTCCAGGAAAGCCTCTGGACCTCGAGGAAGGCGAAAATGCCCCCCCCATGTTGCAGGAGGCCAGCTAGGCCACGCCCACCCAGCAACCAGGCTGTGAACGCGTTGCTGTGGTTTTGGAAGCCCACTGCTAGCTTTTACCATCAAGAAAAAGTACACATGTCCCAGCTTGAGTAAATCTCATGATATAAATTCTCTTGGGATTGAATGAAAGGGTGGAGAGCCAAAGACTCTTCAGATCTGAGGATTTCATAAGGTAGACAGTTCACACAAATGCATGCATGCAAACGTATATACCCACACATCCACCCACAGACAGACACAGCCATTTTATAAGTGTGACAGCACCACACTTCATACATGAGTTTTATTCCCCCATATTATGTTTCATTGAGGAATTTTTAAAGTATACAGATAGTCCTCAACCTATGACCTGATCCAAGATTACAATGTATCTGAAAATGGGGATTTATGACCCAGATCTGAAGTTCTGAAACTCCCCACCACCACCACCCATGGTCACACATCAAGCACTCATCAAAATGGGCAAATTTATAGCCATTTGCAGAGTCCCATAGTCAGGTGATCATATTTTACAACGGTTTTTGTCGAAAACCATCAGTCACTTCTGGATTTTGGCAAAACTGTACCATAGCGAACAATGGGTTTGTTTAATGCCTGCAGAGTTCACTTTATGACCTCATCATTCATATGGGCATTGCATTTCTTTAATGATTCTCATAAATCAGGTAAAATCAGGGCAGGCTTCAGTATGGTCCTAACTGAAGGGCTACCCATATATGTATGCATGAATGTATATAACTGAACAAAAACTGACAGAAAAGAAGTGCGGGAGAATCAGAATAACAGAATAACAAAGTTGGAAGGCAGCTTGGAGGACTTCTATCCAAACCCCTGCTCAGTCAGGAAGCCCTATATCATTTCAGACAAGGGGTTGTCCGAGCTCTTCTTTGTCCCGATTGCGCTGGAATAGAGATTTTTATACCAGAAGCCCCCAACTTCAACACTAGCACAGTTGGCATTGTCAAGTCTGCTTAGAATTGCTGGGGTACCTGGAACTAATCAGAAGGTGTTCATTACAAAACATGAGATTTGGAAGGGACCCTGGACCTTCTTGTCCAACCCCCTGCTTGAGCAAGAGACCCGATAGCATTTCAGACAGATGGTTGTCCAATCTCTTCTTTAAAATCTCTAGTGTTGGAGCACTCACAACCTCTGGAGGCAAGTCCTTCCAGTGATTAATTGTTCTAACTGTTAAAGAAGTTTCTCCTTAGTTCTAGGTTGGATCTCTCCTTGATTGGTTTCCATCCATTGCTTCTAGATGCCTTCAGATGCTTTGAAGAATAGGTTGACTCCCTCCTTCTTTGTGGCAGACCCTTTGGTATTGGAACACTGCTATCATGTCACCCCTGGTCCTTCTTTTTATTAAACTGGCCAGGCCCTATTCCTGCATATGTTTTAGCCTCCAGTCCCCTAATCATCTTTGTTGCCCTTCTCTGCACTTTTTCTAGAGTCAGTCTCAACATTTTTTTCTACATTGTGGCGACCAAAACTGGATCTTTCTGCAAAGACTAGAAGTCATTGAATGGGGTCCATACATACCACAACTGGGGCAAGGTATATCCCCCCCCCCCTGAATAAAAATGTAGTTTAAGCATTTACTATAGCCTTTATACCTGGTAGAATTTTCAAGAGGGCAAATTGAAGTGATTTGTTTGAAAGGGCTACATTAAGGCTGAAAGCCTGAAGCCATTTTTGCTTTAGATGACTTTTTTTTTTACAATTAGTACTATTTAAAGCACTGGTTTTAAAGCACTATTTAGAGCAATAGATGTAAAACGTTATCCCTCCCCAGAGAGCTTCCAATCTACATTTCAGCTTAATTGTTGCAATTTTCTCTTCAGATGCTTTTTTTTTTTTTGTATGATCTAGAATCAAAGGTGATGGTTTCCTTATTGTAATTGAAATGTCTTTAAATGGTTGGCCTCTTTGCTTTGCACACAAAGATGAAAGCAGTTGCAAGGTCAGCTATCAAATAATGATGTCATAGGGGAAACATTAGCTCACTACGAGTTTGATGCATTGACAAATAAATAAAGAGATTCTTAGCCAGCACTGTACTTCTAGTACGGATGAAAATAACTTTTTTTTTCTGGTTCAGTGTTTAATGTCAAATTGTAAAAAATGGATAAAACCAAAATTATTGTTATGGAATGATGGATATATTCCTTATAATCTGTCCACTGTAAATAATGCAATGTCTATGTCAGCGTTCCAATGAAACCCCCCCTTTTCCATTCAGTACTCGGAAACAAAGTTTATCCAAGTAGGAATTTATTGAAGAAGTCATATTGGCTTTCTGGGGAAAACCTGAATCTGAAAGTGTCAGGATTTTCCCTCCCCAAGAGAAATTCAAAGGTCCACCCTCCTGCCTCCATCCATGATCACATGGGCCAATCCAACTCCATCCCTATTGAAGTCCTTCCTTCTACCACTCCTTCTCCAGGTGCAGGTTGATATGTCCTTGACTATCTGGGGAAGAATATTGTTGTGTCTATCTACTTTCCCCAGGTCAGTGTGAATATCCCCCCTCCCATTTTCCTAGGCACTAATTGTGGCGACCGCAGAGGCCTTCTACAAATATGGCTTCCAAGGCTGAGAGTCTAATTATTTTAGTATAGGTTTCAAAGTGTTTCAGCATCACAGCCCCATTGTGATGGTTTAGAAATTGTTATGCCTTTTCCCCCTGAATTTTCATCCACCATTTTGTTCTGTGTGGACGTACCCAACCGGCCTGCTAGCATTTTTTCCAGCTTCCCACTTCATATAATAAGTCAAAACAAAAACTAACCCGGCTTAACATGAATCTAGTCTAACCCATACTTGGTTTTATATTTCACATTTACAGAAGAAAGCCTGCCTTAATGTATGAGAGTATTGAAATGTTAAAATGAAGCCCAGAATGAGATGGATCTTCCCCCTACTTTCCTGGAGCTTAATTTTCTGTTCACATTCTTGCATCACAAAACACATTCCCCATCATAATCAGTATTAGTGAGCACAGATGGTGCTAGGTATGTTGGGCTTTTATGTTTTAGGGTATCCATAGTAGCATGGAAGGATGGGTCCACTGTTTTTAATCCAACTCTGTGCTTTTGTGATTTGCTGAGGTCTCTGACATTTTTCTTGATCCAGTTGTCTAGTTTCTGTATTGGATTGATTTTTAGTTGGATGCAGATTTCTTTGTCTGACAGCAATTCTTTGGCTTTTTGTTTGTATTGTGTCCTGTAAATAACAATAAAAAAGCTAAGAAGAAAACAAAAAGAAAGAAAGAAAAGGAAAAAGAAAAGACAGCGTACATCCTCTCCAGCAACCAACACCAGATCACCAGGGATTAAAACCAGACAAACAGTCAAGCAGAAAACAATACCCTAATCAAGAATCTACCAAGGAGAAAACTACATTTCCACCAACACTGGCAGGGCAAGCTACTGTCTATAAATAGGGAGGAAACCCCACACTCGCTAGCAGTGGTAATTAGATAATGAAATGTCTGTGAGCAAATAACCAAGTGCAGAAAGCACCAAGGACGCCACAGTTCAACTCTGAGCTAGGTTTAGTTTCTTCTGTTGGAATTATTATTTTTCGCTACTTAGCATTTATAGGATTATATCTAGGAGGCTGATATAAATTCTGAAGCTGGTTTCTCTTGTATAGATAAACTTGCATTGGTCTAAGACCATATCTGTGGAGGACAGGGAAAAGAAATTGCAATAGTAGTGTTATATAATGATCAATACATTCGTGAATGGATCCATTTATCCCCGTGCCTGAATCCTTCGACAGTGCGATACAATCAAGAAATGGAGCTCAGCTAGGATTGTACACAGAGAAATATATGCAGAAACTGAGATCTGTAGTTTAGGATAGCACATTTGCTATGTTTTCATTGAATTTCATGGGATATAAACCAATTGGGCTGTAATTTGGACTAAGGGTATAGTTAGGACAAAAACTGTTCCCTATACAGCAAAGATCAAACTTTATCCACTTATTGCTGTCAGTTTTCATTAAAGGCAAAATGCTGCATTTAAAGCAAAAAAATGCTCCTGCAATGATTTTTCATGTGCCCTAATTATTTATTAATGGAAAATTAACCGAATCTCTACTTCATCTGATTTCAGCTTGACCTAAGAAGCTTAGCCAATTATTTTCTTTATATTTGAACCTAAGAAAAACTTAAAGTACACTTATTAGTTATGCATTGTGCTTGCATTGTGCTAAAATTGACATGGAAATATGAACCATATAAGTAAGTAATTAGATCGATGCCAACTAGATGTATTGGGCCAAAATTTCATGGTGATAAAGTTTCTATTTATTTTAATGTATTTCCATGTGTTTGTGCCAGAACTAAATTGTGTTTTTCCACAATGTTTATTCCCCCACCACAGACTGGCATCTGTAAGTTATTACTGGTTGTTTAAACATATGTGCCAATCTGGAACATCAGAAAATGCTAAGTGCATTCTCCACGGCTACTGGGCTAAATGAAAGAAGCTGAGTAATGTTCCACAACTTCCCTTCCAGTCTGTGATAGAAATTCTCCATTTACACCTAATCCTCAGGGCATTTGCCCTTTTACTACAATGCTTTACACAATTTAAAAGTGTAGATTGTAAGTGGGTGTCCCAGCTACAAGAAAAAGTTACGACTCGTATAGTTGTAGGTATCGATGTCTCTGCAAACATTGTCAAACTCATGAAAAGCAGAGGTATGGATTTCACAAGTGTTCCTATTCTTTGCCTACCTATGCATTCCATACAACATGTATTACATGCTTAACATGATATTGGATCAGTATCTGTAATTATAGCAATAGCTGAAATATTTCCAAAATGCGAAAAAGTGGTTCAAGGGCAAGGGAAATCAGGAAATTCAGTCAGTCCAAATGAGTGTAAAGATTTATTGCGAGCTTAAGCTCTCTACAAGAATCTGAATTACTAATCGTCAGAGCAAATTAGTGGTAGATAAGAGTCAGTGAAATTCAAGGCGGGCTGGACTTAGATCTCTTGTGAGTGTGAAGGGATTCAAAACTGATGATGTGTTTGACCTCTCCCTTGGGTTAAGCCCGGTCATCTCCTACAAAAAAAGAATCTAGAATTCTTTTTTTATAAATGTAACTATTTTACAGAGGGCAGGGGAAAAAATGATAATAGAAAAAAAAACCACCATAAATTAATCCTAAATTGAGCTTCTCACTTTTTGGATGCATCTGTTCAAAAGAACTGGTCAGAGAGTTCTTTTGGAGTGCTACTCTGTGGCTGCATCTTTTAATGCTTGCTTACTTAAACTTTCAAAGCTAGAATTCTGCATTTGTTTGTAAAGAAAACGTGGACAAAGGATATCAAGGAATCAAAATCTATTCAGTTATGCAAAGATACTTCAGTTAGAGCACAAGATCAACAACATATGATGATAAAGTAGAAGAATATTGTATTATCGCTTTCTGAAATGACAACATGGGAAGGCCATCCTAACCACATTGCCGACAAGACCATAGCACTAGCAATGGCACTTGGACTTATATCCCGCCCCACAGTGCTTTACGGTACTCTAGGCAGTTTACAATGTCAATGGAAGGATGCAAGGCTGAGTCAACATTGAGCCTATCAGGATCAAACTCCTGGCTGGGCAGAGTAAGCCTTCAACACCGCATTCTAATCATGTGACACCAGAGCTCTTTCCCTGGTGTAGGAAATATCGTAGTTCTGCCATCCCAGAAAGTCTTGAGTGACCAGTTCCTGGGTCTTGCTTCATTGTCAGAGGAAGGATTTTAGTATATCTTGGTTAGCAAAATCTTGCTTATTTTTTCCTTATTTATTCAATTCAATCCAGCAGGCACAGCCTGAAAATCAACTACGATGTGGCTTTTTGAGTATTCTAGCAGTCTGTCTCTTCCTGAACAGCTTTTATCTACAATGTAGTGCTTCTCCAATAAGTGCTATCCAAAAGTTAACAAATTCCACACTGTGATCTTAATTAGTTGATTGGTGCCCTCTGGCTTGCTTGCTTGCTTCCTGAAATTGACAAGACCGTAATCAGTTACATAGTGAAGACTGTTACCTGCTAACTAGTTCTAGCATGTTCCTGAGAATGACAGTCCAGTTTTTCTGATGCCGAATAAAGTAATTTGATATACTTGTATATCAAGTATTACTAAGTACTTTTTTTGGGGGGGATGTTTTTTAATGTAATTTTTGTTGTGGCTGCCAAGAAAGTTAAACAGTTAGCATGTCCCCCTTCCATAACCTCATTTGTCCTATTTTCCAATTGTCTGCATCCAACTTTGATTATTCAGATATCTGATAACTCTAAGAAGCCCCAACCATCCTAGCTCATCCTAGCTTGGGTGATCAGCCAGGTCTTTTAAGAATTATCACTCAGAGGCACAAATAATTCTAATTTCTGTACCTATTTGTTGTCATCTGATGTTCAACCAGAGTCAAGAGGACTTTCCATGAGAATTTCAAGATGCTGCTTATAGTAGTCAAGGTTCACAGCTTTCCTTTAACTTGTGTATGGCCTGCTTCATATAAATTGCTATTTTTAAATAAATCATAATGGCTTTTCCAATTGTGTGATTATTTCAACTGCAGTGTACTCAAATATTTGCCATAAAACTGACATTAGCAAGCTTTTAAATGAATTGCAGAATTGTCTTCTTCATTCTGTATAACATCCAGCTTTTTTTTTCAAGCAGAAATGCACAATGTTTCTGCATCATTTTGGGTATGTTGTTATTTAGCATTTCCTAAAATAAGCATTTTAAGCTACTTTCCCTGAGAGTAGCATGCAGTTTTCCCTAATGTATATTTTGAAGTAGAATACAAAGATGTGCAAAATCGGTTAATGGTTGTATTCTTCTTGATATATGAATTTGGGAACTGTGAATTGGGCTTTTTCATATTAAAATGCAAGCCAAAGAAATTTTACCACCTTCTCCCATCATAACTGAGCAAAGTAGCTCATCTTTCCAACAATTTAACACTGTTTCACTGGACAGCCATTCTCTATTGGTTTTAGTCGGCAATTCTTGGTGTACTGAGAATGAGAACACCAAATGGTGTTCCCATTCATTTCCTGACTCTTATCACAAAACATTCCAACTACTGTAAGTAGTCTTAAAAGGATTGTACCTGCACTTGAGCATCTGGCTTAAACTTAAAAAAAAGAAAAGAAAGGCAGCCTTGGAAATATCTGCTTGCATCTTTAATAACGTAGTAAAGCCAATCTGTTTTGTGAATTGGAAGAGTACTTGCGGTACAAGCAAAATGAGCTTGATAATGACCGAGCTGGATAACATTAACACTTAATGACAGGGTTTTATGGCTCTTCCTATGCTTTTAACTACATTTATTTATCTTGGTTGAGCTCTCCCTTACGATGGGCCTAGTTCTGTTTACCTCATGTTGTGAAGCAAGAAAACAGTAAGGGAAGGACTCAATCAAGTGTCTGGCATAACTTATAGACACTTAAATAAATATCCAAACTTGTGAATAATCCTCCTTGGTGATTTCCAATTTGGTATCCAAAACACTCCTAATGCTTCAAATTGTATTGTGGAAAAACTGTTCAGATTTACTGCACATTTCATGGAAGGCTGCATTCCCTGGATTGTAAGTTATTGGAGGACACTGGGTGGATACAACTCCATTATTGCATGGGTAATGTCAGAACCTTAAATGCTTGAGACTTCTTCTTTCTGTCCTCTGGATTTCATTTTCCAATGTTTCCATTTGGAAAATCTCAACACGAGTGGGAAGAGTTGTCCTAACCTTAGGATGTTATATCAATTAGAATAACAAAGTTCATGATCCTGTTGGCCTAACTCTGCTACTTATTACTTTATTGAACCATGTTTGAAAGGTCTGATTCATTATTTTGCTTATTAGCACTTTATTGGTTTAGAATTATTTATTTGGTGTTGTTTGTTTGTTTTCCACAGCGATATATTTTATCGAATCTCTCTTTCCCTCTCCATCCAGTTAGGAAAGGTGATTTCACTCTCAGAAAGATAGATGTGTGGGTCAGGAATCCACCTATCTGCTGATGCTGCTTCTTTGGAGAAAAGCAACATTTATCTAGTCTCTGCTAGTGGTTTTTATTCTGGACAATTAATTCAGGAGATAAACTTCTGGAAGTGTCCGCTTCCTAATTCTCCAATTAGAGAAATGCAAGGCCAGTTTTTCTTCTGCAGTTTGCCATCACCCAGGACAAGGTGAAGATGCACCATGCTAATTCTTGATGATCTGATAAAAGACAATGAGGACAACAATGCAGTGGAAACATTATCACCATCCTATGGTGATGAAGGTTTGACTTTGCATAAATTTTCCCACAAAACATTATGGAAAAAGAGATGAATTGTAAACCCCTGTTAACGTCATCCTGTATCTGCTCCATGAGGGAACCAAACTTAGGAAATGGGTTAAGAGTATAATTCCCAGTCAAATAGTAATAAAAAGCTAATTGTAAGTCATTTAAGGGGGAAGCTAGATGCAAATTAAATATAACTCAGAAACCAAACATTCAGGGAATCTTTTGGGAGATTGTTCAGCTCTAGATCCAAAAGTCCACTTTGTAAGAAAAGTGGTTAACAGAAGCCTAAAAGACAGTCCAAGCCAAAAAATAAATATCTAAAATTGGCAAATATTACCCACTTACTATGTTCCAGCTTGGCAAGCTCATTAATGCTGGCCCTAAAATGGTGGCTGGAAAAGAACAGGCCAAATAGGAATATCCCTCAAGGAAACTTTCCAAATAATGTTAACATGCCAGTCTATTTTGCTGGGGAGCCACTCTAGGTGACAAAGTAGCTCAAGGACTTGGAACTATAAAAACAGCAAAATGGTATCCGTTGGTTGAAAATGGGCTGTCAGACAAACATATTAATTAAAAGAGAGGATGTCCGCAAAAGTCTTACTTATACAAAGAAAGAGGAACAAAATCAACCAGCTTTAGCTAAGAGCTATATAAGATTCTTTTTGGAGGGAGTTCAGGTATAGAAAGAATTGTACTTTATATAACTAGTTCCCTTACATTTCTCTCCAAAATAACTCATTTTAATTCAGCATCCCCATTCCAACAGAATAACAGAGTTTAAAGGGACCTTGGAGGTCTTCTAGTCAAACCCGCTGCTCAAGCAGGAAACCCTATATCATTCCAGGCAAATTGTTGTCCAATCTGTTCTTAAAAATCTCCACTGTTGGAGCATTTACAGCTTCTGGAAGCAAGTTGTTCCGCTGATTAATTGTTCTAACTGTCAGGAAATTTCTCCTTAGTTCTAGGTTGCTTCTCTCCTTGATTAGTTTCCATCCATTGCTTTTTTTTCAGGTTACAAGTTTCTATGCTACTGAATATATGGATCCAGATCAGCACTTTTGGAAAGATATAGAAACATTCAACTAAGGTATATTGTCTGCACAGAGACAAGAAAGTTTTTAAATATTCCTTTTTATGTGCGAGCTTGTTTATTTTGATGTTTTTTCCTCATAGCATGGAAGAAAACATTTGCTATCTTGGAGAGATTTTTGTTAATATAATGATGGAAAATTGGAAGGATCTCTGGTTTAAAGACTCTGTCTCAGTTATAATCACAAAGCAGGCACACTGCTTCCATGGAAATATCTTCATAAATGAACCTCTTTATCTCTTGTGTGGAAGAGAATCATTGCTGAAACAAGGCAGATTTTTTTTCCCAAGTTTGGTTCCTCATAGGTTTTGGGAGAAGCACTCCCAATTCCCCAAAATTGTCACACGAAGTTGAAAAAAAAGAAGTAACAACAAAATTGGGGAAATGTTATGAACATGATGCAAATACTGGCAGGTCACCCAACATTTTATCTGTGGGTCCTGAAGAAATTACTAAATGTTATTCATACATTCCTCTATTAATCTTCTTTTGCAATTAAAAATGAAGCAAAACGCAATGGGCTGAAATATCAAAAGAGTGCTGAACCTCATAAGATCGTAGATGAGATCTCAGGAGCAGATGGCTAATTTTGAATATACCAAACCCACATGATATGGGGAAACATGTCAAACTCTTTAAACATTTAGTGGGGCCTATAGGATCTAAACAATTATCAACTGTTTGGCATAGCTGAACCCAATGAACAAGAATAAAAATAATTCCTTTTCACCATATTAGCAAAGATCAGTTTTATAAAAGTCTGACTTAGGTCCTAGAAACAATGAGGGAGAGATAAAAAGGTCAAGATGGCAGTCAGAGACATCATCATCATGATCATCATGATCATCATGATCATCATGATCATCATCATCATCATGATCATCATCATCATGATCATGATCATCATCATCATGATCATCATGATCATCATGATCATCATCATCATCAACAACAACAACAACAATAACAGAGTCAGTATGGTTTAATGGTTAAAGCACCAGGCTAGAAAGAGGGAGGCTGTGACTTCTAGTGTCATCTTTGGCTTGAAAACCAGCTGGGTGACTTTGGGCCAATCACCTGGAGACTGTGAGTTCTAGTCCTATTTAGGCATGAAAACTGGCTGGGTGACTTTGAGCCAGTCACTCTCTCTCAGCCCAACTCACATCAAAGGGTTGTTGTTGTTGTGGGGAAATTCAGAGGAGGAAGGAGGTGTTACATTTCAGTATTAAGTAGAAGTTTTCTCCGCCTTGAGTTACTTATACAAATAATAAAGGTGGGATTTAAAAATATTTAAAATAAATGTAAATAAACAAATAATTGAAGTCCTACCACCTTTTCACAGGTATCAGACTTCAGTAGTCCATATGAAAAAGAGGTTGGTTTTCAATGAACAAGAACAATGAGCCCTGAGTTTTTTGACTGTGATCACAGAAATCCTATTAGGATTAGACATTGTTTAATTTCTTCATTCCTTCCCTGGTAACACAATGGGGAAGAGGAGGAGGACATTAACTTTAGGGCCTTTGCTCTATCCCCTTTCCTTTATTTCAATAAATAAACAAGATCAGCCAGAAAACCCTCTTGTGAAGATTATTATAATATTTCAGAATTCCGTGGAAGAGATGTGTGGGATCAGATAGCAAAACCAGCATTCCCCAGTCTAGAAAGAATGAGGCAAAAATCTCACTGAAGCTAGTTGAGCAAATATGATTATATCATTTAAAATATTTCCTGTCAGTATAAAGAAAAGTTGGGGGAGGGAATTTTGAGATATTTAGGAGCACACTCACAAAATTTAGGAATGTGACCTCCAATTTTCACTCATAAGTCTAGTTAGATGGCATTAGCACACTTTAAAATTTAGTTTATGATACAAGCGTATCTAGCAAGTATAATAAATAAACCGCTAAGAGTACAAGGACTGAATGTTATTCATATCTACCAAATTTACCAATTAATTTTGCATTTAGCATAAACATCAGGGGAAAAAATATCCTGAGTAGTCTGGCTAAGGAAGCAACCAGAAATGATTTATGAACACTCAAAATCTTTTTAAAATCTATACGCTTTCCAGTTTATTTTATTAATAATAAAATGACAAATAATTCTTTTAATTTGGTACTCATTTTTACTTATTAATGGCCTCCTGAAATTATGTGTAAGTAGTACACAAGCAACAAATCAGACGGTTTGTCTGAGGTCATAAATCTTACATAAGGAAGGAGGAATATTATGAGGCAAAGAAGAAAGTCTAAAAACTAGAAATAAAGCTATATCATTGGCATGGAATGCATGGAACTTTTGCAGTTCATGTAGCAGGAGGGCTCAAAATTTGGAAGGGGGAAGATATTTTTTTTTAACCCTTTTCTTGCTAGCACTTCCCTAATCATTTTTTTTTAAATGTTGAGCTGTAATTTAATAGTTTTAAAATTAAATAGCACATTTGCACGATCTTGTAAAAGGTATATGGGAGAGAACAGTTATCCTATCTTCTCTGAAATTTAAAATTTTGGACTTGGACATTCCTTGAAATTTCAGTTTTTCAAAATTTGATGAAGGAATGGATAACATAAATTAGCAAGATGCAAAATCTTCCAGCCATTCTTAATCAGCAATTATTTATACATTATGAGAACTCAGTACTGTATTCCCAAAAATGAGTTTTTTGTTTATCTCCTAAAGGAGTAAAACTGAATGAGAATAACATGCAAACTAAACAAAGTGACAAATCATTTTGGTCCGCTCAGTTTATCTAGTATTATTAATAATTTGTCTATGGAGATTCTCAATCATCCAGGTCATGATTGTCTCAAAGGTGCTTTTTCAAAAGGCAGCTGAACTTGTTTTTTTCCTTAAAGATGTTTTGTTTCTCATAAGAACTGAAGAAGTTTCTTGGATGAAAAGAGCACCTTTGTTAATAATTATTGACAATTGTTAGTCATGGTCGTGATGAAATATTTTTGAATAAATTTCTTGAATACTTTTGCTTCGAGTGGAAATTTCAAAACTGGCCACAGTTTATTACAGGCTTGTCAAACTGGTGGCCCGCAGGCTGGATGTGTTACGTGCAGAAGTTATGGGTGCTCTGTCACTAGAGGTTTTTTAAAGAAGAGATTGGACAACCATTTGTCTGAAATGGTATAGGATCTCCTGCTTGAGCAGAGGGTTGGACTAGAAGACCTCCGTGGTCCCTCCCAGTTCTATTCTGAATTGAACATTGAAAAAAAAAGCACATCTTTCAGGCAGTCCCGTTTTAGAGACTCTGTGTATATATTCTTCAATATGTTTCTATTTTTCAGCCGCTATCCTTTGTTTCTGGATAAGATGCCAGAGAACAACCGATACATATATTTGAATGACTTATGCAAGCTAGTTGTACTTTCCACAGATGTTAGCATTCACCTTCAGGGTAATTTCCTGATCAAGTTGCAATTGTCCAAGGAAAACATTTAACAAATGCCAGATTGTTCTCAAAAGTAGATGTCTGGCTCTTCCTTATGTGATAGTGAGCTTCCGGGTAATATGACTATCTCAAAATAATCAATTAAAAATGGCAAGTTCACAATATGATCAGCATACAGTGCAAACAAAAAATTCTATATTGTATTTTCAGATCTCGGGGAGGTTTTTGGAGCAGGCAGGCTTAATAAAGGAGTCAAACTCTAACCAGAGGTACCACTAAACTAGGGGCAAATTTTGATAACCTATAGTTCTCTCAAGATATTTCCCTGGACAGCAAACACTTGTCCTAGGGTAATAAACTGTTGTGTGTCTACACTGTGCCTTGTGTATTTGAGAGAGAAAAAAAATAGTCTATGACCAGAGTGATTTCTGGTTTCACCATCCTTTTGATTACTTGATCCTTTGGAAAAGTTATGCTTGGAAATCATTCCTTCAAGTCTCCCTTTGTATCAGAAACAATAAGCTAATAAAGCCATGTGGAATCATTACCACATGATCTCTCTGGATGGGGAAGGGAGCCCAGAAATCAGTGGCATGCCAAAAGTTGATCCAGCCATCTTCCTGCATATGGAACTGACCCAAATCCTAGTAGCAATTAAGCTTTCACTGTTCTTTTTATATTAATTACAAAACAGAGAGAGATCCATAAATAATAGGATTTCTCCAGTGGTATGCACACATTTGATGTATATTTTTCTTTTTCTTGGAATTCTCTGAAAATTTTATGGAAACCACCACCACCTCCTCCTCCTCCTCCTCCTCCTCCTCCTCCTCCTCCTCCTCCTCCTCCTCCTCCT
>JANHFL010003931.1:61332-78934 GCA_032468155.1 Oxyrhabdium leporinum | reverse complement strand
TAGAGATGACACCTCACGCCAAAACTTCGGATGATCTCACCCAGCGGCTTCATATAGATGTTGAACAGGAGAGGAGATAAGACCGACCCCTGTGGGACCCCACATGTCAGAGGCCTTGGGGCCGATTAGTTTCCATCCATTGCTTTTTGTTCTGCCTTGAGGTGCTTTGGAGGTTGACTCCTCTTTGGGGCAGCCTCTTAGATATTGGAACACTGCTATCATATAACCATCCCAATCCTTCTTTTCATTAAGTTAGATATAACCAATTTCTGCAACTGTTCCTCATATGTTTTAGCCTTCAGTCCCCTAATCATCTTTGTTACTTTTCTCTGCACTCTTTTTTATATCTCTATACTCTTTTTTGTTTCAATAGCTAGATTTATATAACTGATATTTCAAGAAAAGAAAAATTGTATTTGTATATTTTTTAATATTTTAGAACTATAATATCATTTATGTTACTAATGGTGTTATAAATTTGGAAATTCTATACATGTATTTGTTTATACTTTATTAAATGTATAAGGTCACCTAACTTTATATTGAGCCCAAAATTTCCATTGCTAAGCAAGACAGATGTTAAGTAAGTTGTGCCCCATTTTTTGACCTTATATCATGGAGAACAAAACTGGATGCAATATTCCATGTGTGGTCTTATATATGGAGAAGAGTGTAATTCTGTAGCTAGAGAGTCACTATAGCAAAGCTCTGTCTGTAATCCTTGCCTATCCCTATACTCTTCGGAGTACCTAAAAGTTGGACAGTAGATATTAATGGTAAAGCTTTGGTGAGTTTATAAAACTATAGATAGTCCTTCATATAATGTTATCTGAAAGCATTAATTTCTAAAACACTAAAATCAACATGTTAAATTGGTTCTAGAAATGAATAGCGAACCTATGAATTGTTCAAATAAATCTTAGATCTGAAATATTGCGGGTGTTCTGGCTGTAACACTTCACATCAATTGGTTGCCTTTATGGTAATCTCACTTAAAAGGACAGTATAATAATGGAGCCCAAATGTTAATAGGTTGTATGATAATCAAGTAGCTTTCTGAAGGTACAGCTGACAGAGTCTCTGGCTAATATTGGAAAAGTTGTAAGGCTCCCTGGAGTGAACTCAGCAAAAGCTTGCCAAATATCCAGCGTGGTATAACTAGATAGGAATCTTTATTACAGCGTAGAATGCAACTTGTCAGATACTCAACATTTGTAGAATGCAACTTGCCAGATACTCAACATTCAACTAGATAGGAATCTGTCAGAGTATTGCAGCACATCCGACCAGCACACAAGTAAATAATTCTGCAGTATTCATCCACATAAGAAAAACTTCTTTATGTAGACTACCACACAGCAGAAGTCAGCACACACAATCAGGAACACTGAACAATATTCACAGAAGCAAGTAATTACAGAGTAGAGAGATACAGAGGCCTAGGCCACAGAGGCCTAACCAACTCTTATATACAGTTCAATAAGTCAAAGCCACTCCCAGACTCCAAACTGTCTCTTATGGCCCCATACAGACAAATACTTGTGTGCTGACCCAGGACACTGCAACCATCATGAATGTGAGTCAGTTGACAAGCATCTAAATTTTTATCACATGACCATGGAGATGCTACAACAATTGTAGGTGTAAAAAAGGTCATAAGTCATCTTTTTCAGTGTCGTTGTAACTTTGAACAGTCATTAAATGAACTGTTGTAAATTGAGGACTACCTGTAGTTAGCAGACATAGATACTTCTAAAACATATGGCAGTAGTTCGGTAAATCTAGTCAACAACAAGCATTATGTACACAATAAGGAACTTGAACTATTCTGGCCTAAAGCTAGGAGATGCTTAATATGATGCACCTCTCCCTCCCACAGAGAGAGATACACACATATATACACTCATAACATCATGCTTCTGTATAATTATGATAGGATATCCACAAGTGGAATGTGAATTCTAGAATCGGAATATACACAAACATACCTGATTTTGTTTGTTCTTTATTCTTGTAAAATATATTTAATACATAATCAAGCTTTTTTTTAAAAAAAAAAATCAAAGCTTCTTTGAATAACAGTAATGAAAGAACCCTAATTGCAAGAATATATATCCACAAATTTAGCAAATCTGAATAGTTAAATCTCTTGCTGTTAAATTCAAACTAGCCTTCAGGATTATTCAGCATCTTTAGTTTAATATTGAAAATCATTAGAATGTTAATTTCATTTTCAAAGTACCTGCATATATTTTGTTCATCACGGATGATGAATTTGCAGTGCTTTCTTAGTTGTAGACAGTCTTAGCGAAAACTGCAATTAAAAATAATAAAAGCTAAATAAAAAGCTTACAAGTACTGAAGAGTAAAAAAAGGCAAGGATCTGAATATACAAAAAATTAAAGTAATTCTAAGAAATTTCTTTGAAATCATATTCTGTAAATCTTGGTAATGATACTAAAATTATACAGAATTCATCATTGAAATAAAGCTGTTAGTGATATGTGATACAAAATTGTAGATGTATTTCTTCACAGAAGAATGAAATATCTAATATGATTGAGATATCACTTCATTTAAAACAATACAGGAATACATTTCAGTGATGCATTATGTGGAAAATTGTTACAAAATATTTTGAGTCAGATTTGAAAACAATCTAATGTGGACGTTTTAATTAAATCTGAGTTTATTTAATTCATATTGTTACTAGTATGGAAGAAAGGGTCTTTTAATCTTTACTGTCTAATTATTTTGTTTAACTTTCAGAGTTCTTCTGAAAATGAATGCGTAGAAGAAAAATCACATTACTTAAAATATAGCATTTATTCACAAAATAAAACCAGACTTTTTTTAGGCAGAATCAAAATTAGTGAAATGCAAAGAACTAGCTGCATGATTATGATCTAATTCCATATTTCTTTCAATAGAGATGCAAACACAAACTTATTTATTAGTAACACTTGTTCATAAGTCACAATGTTTTCAGTGGATCTTAAAATATCAAAATATATAAGCAAATAGTGATCTACCAATAATATGGAGCAAATGAAAATATTCATTTCCTTGGTTATGGAAAGGCTGCAAGGTATGGGGTCTAATAATTCTGGCCTTGCACTGGAGCTTGAAGTTTTTGCTTTACCTTTAGTTTAATAAAAACTTTTCTTGGGGTTTCGTGAACAGTCTTTTTTTTTCTTTTTAATTAGTTGCCCTTAAGCCAAATTAATGACTACTACAAACAATGTGTTTCTCTCAAATAAAAGCCCAATCACATCAGATTCTCTTCTAAAAGGATTATGCTCAGTTAAATTGACGGCTCGTTGCAGAGTTTTTATTCTGAACGCTTCTGCAAGATTCTATTATATTTGTCAGCTCTTAATATCTAAGTAAACTAAAGTAAAAGTAAAAGTAAGCTAACTAAAGTCAATCTCATATTTAGTGCATTGTTGATAATACACGACTTCCTTTGTTCCTGTGATGGATTACACTAATGCAGCAGGTTCCCAGGAGGGTACATATTCCAAGGAGGAGGGCGGTGGGCAACAAGCAATAGCACAATCCAGAGCTGGATCATGGGAAGAGGATAGTCACTCCCTAGAATCTCCCCGGCTATGTCTTTTATCTTAGGGCAGACTTTGTCTATATGATGTAAGCCAGGTGTCTCCAACTCCTGGGGTGTGGCTCGATACCAGGTTGCAGGCCATTCAGAACCAGGCTGCACAAGCGATGGGCAAGTGCACACAGCTCCACTTGTGTGAGTGGCACACATGTGCAGAACCATCCCATCTCCCCCCCCTCCCTCCCCTGCTGCCACTGCCGGTCCGCAAAGTTGGAAAGGTTGGGGACCACAGATGTAAGGAATAAAAAACTGAACTTAAGACCTGGATTGTTTTGCATCGTTCCTGGGCTACACCTGACATTCCCTGTTTTTCATCATTTTCGTGTAAGAGTAGAAGTGCTTAGTCAGCACTTGTCTGAGGCAATAAATGGGATGAAGCCAGCAAACTGTACCCTAGTCAGATAATATGGTAGCGTGATAGTCTGAGTGAATAACATGACTGTGGCTGCCAGTGGTGGTGCTGTAGGACGAAGGGCCACAACTTTGCCGATACAACTGGTCTGAAGATCCTTGAATTGTCAATCCCACAGGAATTATTGGCTTTGGATACATACTTCCAGTTAGAGTATTTGAAATATCTCTATTCAAAAATTGTTACCATATGATGCACTGTTTTACCCAATTGAACTTTACAAGCAGACAGGATAGTTTTGGTAACATATAGATGGCACTGTACTAGCTATAGCTTTGAAACCTATCATAAGAGAGATGGCCTTATCTTGCAGTGCTATGTTACTATCGGTAGCTCCTAGTTCCAATTCAAAATGTTAGCAATAATTTATAAAGACGTTTATATCTTGAAGTATTGCAGTCATATTTATGTTGCTATTTTATTCATTCTAAGTTCAAATTTTGGGCAATTTTAAATTGAGTTTGATTTTTTTGATGGTAGTTTATGTTATAATAGAAACCAAATATATAGATCTGAATAGTGGTAATATCAGCAAAGTAATAATGGAAAACTATTGAGTCATGAAGAGGACTAATGTGATGCTATGAATTTTAAAATTGGAAGTTTTAATTTTTTCTTCACTTGTGCAGGTAGATCTATATATAAATGCATAGATAGTATTTTAGTATTATTTTTCTGTATATTCATTTAGAAGTAAATTGTACCATTTTCAAAAGGGTTACGTATTGTCAATTTTTTATGGGATTTTATCCCTAATGGAAGTTTTGATCATTTCATTTGGCCAGAACAGTTTCATAAAAGAGAAATATTTTGATGCTGTTTTTATTGGAATAAAATCTAAATATAAGAAAAGTATTTGCAGAAGTAAGAATATTAACGTGAACTAAATACTGAAAATGCATTTTACCTTTTTTACTTATATCATTCTATACCAGGTAATATAAACATGTTTTTCTTGATTATCTGAAGAACTCAATTCATAATATGCCTTAATAGTTGTAGAATATGATATTAATGTAAAATATAATTGTCACTCTTCATTTATATTCATGGTCATTATGCAACTGTGCTTACTGTGCAGCTTTTTTTCTTTAGGCACACACTATTTCTGGAAAGTATTACAATTTTATTCCTTAGCAATTAAAATCTTTGGTCCAGCAGTTAAGTAATAGGGCTGAGAATATTCCCAGAGAATAATTATTCCTTCAGAATTACATTCTCTATCAGATATATGTAGGCACACATTTCAGCTTCACCTAACTTTTCAATAAGGAAATGTACAATGAAAGGATTTTAGCTATCTATTCTGTGTCTCTTGGTGAAATAATTGATATACAGTTGGTGTAAGTTGAAGCAAATGTGTCTCTTCCAGGTATAGACATGGAAGAAGGATTAGGAAAAAGTGAATAATATTACTAGTGTCACTTTTCTTAAAACAAAATTTTACTCAATAATTTCTATGCTGGACTCGGCAACGAGAGAGAACAAATTTAAAGAAATGCGGTTTTAGATATCAGAGATAGATTCTTTTAAACGTTAGTAGTATGAGATATGAGGAAAATATATCTTGGTCAATAATGAGACCAAAATCTAATTTTTAGATTTAAAAAAAATATAGTAGCCTTATGACAAGATATGTGGTTGATGCCTTATAAATGTGAATCAAACTTTCATTTGTAACACAAAATTCCAAGCGACTGAGAATAGCGCTTGTATACATTAATACAACAGTGACTTGTACACATTAATAGCGTGTTTTATTTAAACATTAATGCAATTCTGTATTATGAAGAGAGTCTAGAAATTCTTAAAAATGACTTAGCTATGGAAATTAAACAAGTGTATAGTAACCAAATCTTTTGCTTTAATTTCCCAGTATTTTTTTCAAGCTTACCTTTGAAGAAATATATTTTCACACCATCTTCTGTTAGTTTCAGTACATGTGGAGAAAGATTCATGCTATATAAAAAACACTGCTTTGTTGTTTGAAAGTGGTTTCTGCAGACATAGTTTAGAATTAAGTTTTATTAGTAAATTTTAACTAATAGGGAAGTCCAAAATTGCATTTGTAGTTTTGCATTTGTCATAATCCCTTGTAAAACTGAACTGATGCTTGCTGTCTGTGAAGTTACATTAGAGCAATATATATATATATCTGAATTTTCCCCATGAAATGAAATATTTAGAGAGGTATTTGAAACAAACTATTAGTTTCTGCTAATTCATCAGCAGAGGGCAGTGTAACCTCATGTATTTGTAGGTACTCAACTTGTTTACTATTGGACACTGTTAAAATATAAGGATATTGCATAAAATAAGCAGATAGTATCACATATAAACCTGATGGCAATGAAATGACGATTCAAGTGAACATTATTACTACCACTTAATAGAACGGTGAAACTTTATAAAGTTATTTTCTGTGGGAGAAGCATATTAAGTTCAGTAAGCCACAGTGATTAGCTTAAATGATCATGCTATAAATAAAAAACATTATTGCCACTTATTTATTTGAAAAATAAGTTTTATCACATTCTTATATGAATTAGAGATTCATCTGCAGAATCATCTGTTAAAGTGCTGCTGTGAAATTCCTCTGGGCTAGTAGTGTTTGATGATAGAAGTCAAGATGATTTTAAAATCATTTTTATGACATACTAACAACATCGCTGAAAATCGACTTCCTTTGATTCATTTGCTTATACTGTGTATTTCTATACATCTTTTTTCTCAATTAACATTTTCCTCCTATCTCTTGTAAAAGCTGTGATTTTGAAATGTATGTATGTATGTATGTATGTATGTATGTATGTATGTATGTATGTATGTATGTATCTTGTCTATAACCGCCCCGAGTCTTCGGAATGGGGCGGTATATAAATTCAAACATAAATAAATAAATAAATAAATAAATAAATAAATAAATAAATAAATAAATAAATAAATAAATAAATATATGCTGGCTATGGAAGAGTGTATACCAATTAAAAGAAAGACAAAGTATATACTATAAAATTGTATTTTGCTTAATGAAAAATACAGAAGGTTGAAAGATTAATTTGTTTATGTGAAGGGGACTGACTCTCTTCCTGCCACTCCAGTTTAACAAGCAGCAGAAGAATAGGTTTTGATGAGAAAAAGAAGCAATGAGAAATGAATAAAATGGATTCTCATTCCTGCCATTCCATTGATAAAATCTAGTGCCCTGGAATATGTTTTAGGTTGCTAGTAATAGAATTACTAGTAGGAGAAAAAAAAAATCTAGCCTCTTCCCTCCAACCCCCTCCCCCAAAAGCAATTCCATAAGTAACCAGGTTGGCACTAAAAGTATCTGAGGAAAAATTTGACTGTAGTCATGTAAACTGTATAATGGAAAAACTCTGATTGGAAATTTATTGAACAGCTTTAAATGAAGATATTTCTGAAGAAGACTATTGAACAGTTACTATTCGTTGAAATTCACGGAGATACAAAATTTTATGAAGCAAGGGCACCTAGTTAGTAAAATTGAAATAGTGTCTTGAAATCCAAGCCACATAAGAATATAGGATTTCAAGATACTTATTTCAATTAGCAGTCTTCTTTCATGAAAAGAAGACAGAAAGAAAATAATATTGAATCCTAGATGCTGCTGAATAATTTTTCAATATAATTTTTAATATAATATATACTTTTTGTTTTACTATTTTTGGACATGTGGGAAACAAAAAGTTCTAAATCGCAGAACAGAGAACAGAACATTTTAATTTCCTTATTTTTTGACTATCAAGAAATTTGGTTGGCGAAAGGTGTTTTTGATAACTGAAGCCCTAATATAGGTATCAATACAGGTAAATTTCTAAGACTAATAAAGGAGAATATTTGTGGCTAAGGGTTGACATGAGAAGTCCTTGGTACTCTCTGAGCTTTTATGTTTTCTTGCAGATCTTTCGCTAGTCTGGAATGATACTTTGTCTAATGTTCTCTTGGACTTCTGTGGCAAATTTAGTGGTTTTAAATGCCCCTTCTAGGACTGCAAAAAAATCTAGGTGATTGGCATCACTTGTATTATAATTGACTCCTTTTTGTAGGATCTTGTGTTCTGCAGTGTATAGTAGGTGGCTGGACATGTTGAACACCCATTCAGGCTCTGGTGTTTCCTTGGTTTTGGCACTGATGATGTTACCTAGTTTGGGTAATGAAATGTCTGCAAGAAAACAAGCAAGCTCAGAGAGCACCAAGGACCCCTCAGAGTTCCATAAGAATTTGGAAGAACAATCGTGTGACGTTGTCCCTTATAGATTTTAAAGGCTGATGGATTTTTCATTCCAAAGTTACTTACCAGTAAGAGAAATCATAGCTTCCTACCTTCCTACCCACAGCTCCCAGAAGTTAAAGATTGGCATGTGCATAAATGTCTGTGGAGATCCTCAGTCATCCAGGTCATGGTTGTCCCAAAGGTGCTTTTTTAAAAGAGGCAACTGGACTTTCTGGTTTTTCTTTGAAGACGTTTCGCTTCTCATCCAAGAAGCTTCTTCCAGACCACTCGGTCAGAGCTGAAGAAGCTTCTTGGATGAGAAGTGAAACATTTTCAAAGAAAAACGAAGTCCGTTTGCCACTTGAAAAAAACATATTTGGGGCATGTGCATAAACTGCACAGTTTTCCCCCTTCAGTAAGCTATGTATGAATTGTGCACGGTTTGCTCCCTTTTCAGTGAGAATCCATTTCAATTAAACATTTTGCAATTGTATTTTTTTTTTGCAAGCCGTATTAAATACAGTGCAAATGAAATAAGCCAGATCCAAAGCCATGTTCCCATCACAGAACTTTTCTTACTTGGATCTTTAGCTTCTGAAAAGTTTTTCTTAAAGATTCAAGCCCCTCTTGCTTTCTAAGTGATGTGGCATAGAGCTATGTAGTTTGTGTGTGCAGGGCAAAAATGGTTACTTTACTTACAAGTTCTAGACTGTAGTCTTTTAATTTGACAAACTTAATTTAAAAATTACTGCCAGTATTTTTAATTGCTATGTTTTATTGGAGAGGATTGTGATTTAAAAACCTGTTTGCAGTATTTTAAATGGCTACGTTCCCTCTTCCCTCCTTCCTTCCCCCTCTTCTCTTTCCCTGAAAAGGAGAGGGAAATAATGTAGTTTAGTATTGCTGAACAAGGCTGATTATCAGTTGTTTTTAGCGGCAGTGTTGAAGTTTAAGGAGAAATATACATTTGATTAAGGTCAATTCAGTCTGCATAGTAAAAATGATAGAAATGACTTACGTTCATTACTATGACCAAAACATAGTTGGCAACGAAATTTCAGTATGTGTTTATTTGAAATTCAGTATTCAATTTTTTCTGAGTTCATTTTTCCTTATAACATTATAAAAATAAAAGTGATAACATTTAATATTCAAGTATTTCAATTATTTCATTTATATTTATAGTTCCTGCAATCCTGCAGCTTAGATTTTGTCTACCATACCATAGCGTCTCTGTTTTCAGTTTCCTTGAAGAAGAAATTACAGTCAGGTGTTTCAATCAATGAGATGACAATCAGGTGTGTGTATGTGAGTAATGGTATGTGGGAATGTCCATGGGAGACAGGGAGGAGAAGTATATTTTTATAATTGCAAGATTTTGTTAATGTGATCTTAAAATAAAATAGAATAATTTCATTTGGGCATGCTTATCTGGACTAACTAGCAAGACTAAAAATCTAAAAGTTTGCTGAGATTTAGAAAAACAGATCTGGTTATAACTTGTATTGTTTTAAAACAATTGTTTATAGTACTGGAATGTTTGCCCTTTAGCATTGCTTGCAACTTGAAGTGTCTATTAAATCTAAATAAATAGTAAACATTTAACATTTTAGCCATTGTAACTCAATGAATAAATATAAAATATAAATATAAATTAAGACATATTACAAGAACTCAGAAGCTGCAATCCTTAAACTCTGCTGAACCCTATTACCTTTCTCAGTATAGGATTGTGCCATTTGTCAGAGAAAGAAGTCACCCAGTTATTTTCAAAGATAGAATTATGTTTGCACAATATTTTATTGGAAATGATTTAAAATTATTTATTTTACTCAATATACAGAATAGTATTTTTCCTCTTTAGAGCCATAAGTGACATTTTTGTCTGACTGTAAAATTGATAGCACTGGGAAAAAAAGTTTGCATACTTTAGGTGGCTTCTCTTCCCAAAGTCTTTTTTAAAAATAAAGTATTGTTGCTCCTTGTACGTTAACTTTTAGGATTGGGGCTAGAAGTAGCATGGAAGAAAAATCAATTCTGAATTTAGGAAGGAGTTAGGATTATGGAAAACAAGAATGTGATCAGGTATCAAGAGTAACAAAGTAGAAAAAATGGATTTAACAATTATGTACTTCTGGCAGCCGAAAGTGGGGGAATTCAAAAGAATTCTCTCTGTACTTTTCTTGTAGAATGTACAGCTTAAACTCTGAGAATGAAGTTTTCTGTCTTTTTTTTTTAAAGGTTGAGAAGCCTTACTAAAAAGAGCAGTCAGCTTATTTATAGAACTTTCTCTGTAAAGCTACTGTAGTGACAAGGCCTGTTTTAGGATAACAGGCAGTGGTCAACAAGCATGACCTCTGAAAAACACCGTATACTTCCAAGAAGGCAAATTGATGGATCTGTGTAAGGCCACAATAAACAACAAACTTTCAGTATATGTAGTTTATGTAGTTAACCCTATTAGTTGCTATACATAAGACAAACTATTCAATAGGGAAGCAGGGAAAGAATTAATTGTAAAAGATGCACATAACATGAAACATCATGTACCAACTTAATCACAAATTAGCAATGTGTATGTATGTGCATGCAGATTAAATGTACCTTGATGCTTTTGCATACAGATCAATACTGAATTTAGGATGAAAAGGACTCTGAAAAGGAGTAATAGGATGATTTAAAGCATGGGTGCTCAACCTTTTGGCTTGTATGGGCTGCACTGTGTGAAAAGAAATATATAATAAACATTTCTAATGTATATAAGTCACATAATAATGTTAGAAGTTTACAATCTTGTAGGGCTGCATTACTAGCTGTCCAGGGCCACATGTGGCCAATGGGCCACAGGTTGGACACACCTGATTTAAAATGTGTTTCTGGCAATGTTTGTTTCTTGAAATCAAATTTCAAGACAGTTTTTAGGTTGGAAAAGATCGGACCTCTTAAGACATGGTGGTGCGTTTATTTAATTACTAAAAAAATGAATTATCCAAGATGAGACTCTTTTAAACAATGTGATATATATATACATATATACATATACATATATACATACATATATATACATATATATATATATATAATTTTATTTTATTTTATTTTTTATTTTATTATTATTTCATTCTTTTTCTGGTTTAGTTCTGGTTTAGGATTATTTCCTTTAATCCTACCTAATTGATTGTGGATACTCTATATACTCTGTATACAGTGTATACTCTGTAAGTTTCAAGAATTGTTAGACTACAATTGAGTACAAATTAAGCAAACTAACTAGAGGTACTCCTCAATTATGACCACAATCAAGCCCAACTTTTTTGTTGGTAAGACGGTTGGTGAGTCTTGCCCCATTTTACGACTTTTCTTGCCAGAGTTGTTAAGTATACGGTTGTTAAGTTAGTAACACAGTTGTAAAGTGAATCTGATTTCCCCATTGACTTTGCTTATCAAAATGTCACACAAAGTGAGTACATGACCCTAGAGCACTGCAACTCTGATAAATATGAGTCACCTTTTCCAGTGCCTTTGTAACTTTGTACAGTCACTAAATTAATGGTTGTAAGTTGAGGATTACCTATAACTAATTACTAGAATGGTAAAGAAAAGTTAATACATCACAGTTCATAAAGTAATATAGCACCAATTCTCACAAGTACACAGTTGCCTGAAAATGAGTGGAAGAGGATTATTTTTACTTTTCAAACAAAGGTGGTGCTGTGACAGAAATTGGCCTAGGAAACAACTCTTTATAAGGTTATTTATAGTTATTTATACCTAGTGAAAAACACTTAAGGTAGAATGGATACTCTGCATCACTGGGACTCAGAAATAGCTAAGCTTTGGAGGAAATTAAAAAAAACTCCTGCAGAACAGGAGACAGGATGGATAACCCTGAATACTCCCTGCAAAAGCCAAAGAGGAGTGCTGTTATAATTGGAGATTCACTATTATGATGAATTAAATATGTACCGACTGGATGTATTGGAAATATTGGCTTGTGAGATATATTGTCTGTCAGAATCGAAGATATGTGACTATTCAACAAAACACTTATTAAATACATTGACAATAATCTCTTCCTGCCAGTATGCTGTATAAGGCACTGAAAAGGAAAGCTAGAGCTTAATTTCCATGTAGTCTGAAAAACTGAGAAGATATTAACCAAAGTGGGGTTATTCATCCTTCCAGCCCAAAGGAAACTACAAGAAAGGGGCAGGGAAATGGAGAAAGGGAAAGAAAAATTGGAAATGAATTATACCAATAGAGATTAGATTTCTAGAAGTATGGTCCACATTATCCGATAACAGACTGCTGGTACAAGATGGGTTGTACACCTCCCCCAAAGGTTTATAAACCTATATTTGACCAAATCATGATCAGGAATCAAGCTGAATTCCGTGTAAGTTAAAAATTCTGAATTAGAGACCATAACTAAAGATTTATGCATTGTGGGAAAAAAATAAAGTGTTGCTGTAATGAGGCCTATGAAAATACATAATAAAAAGATCAGAAGAATTTCAGTTCATAAACTTCATGTCTTCCATCCTGTCTACACTAATTGTTGGAGTACAGGAAATAATTATACAGCTTGTACTAAAGAAATAGAAGTACACATCTGTTCAGAAATGCAAGTGAATAAAATTGGTAATTATGGAGAAAATGGTTAAAATAGTTGGATGGAATAGTAAATGAAAGGAAGGGTGATTTTAATTACTTGACCATTTGTTGTGAGACAAATTCTGCCAAGAATGATGCTTGTGGGTAATTCCTGACATCTCTTGCTGTCATCATTTTCTTTCACAGGATAGAATGCACAAGAGGAGTACTTATCCTAGACTTAATATTAACAGCATGGAAGACGTAGATAAGAAATAGTAGCACAGGAATATTGGGGAAAAACTGACAGTAGATTTAAGTCAGTTGCACTTTGGAAAAACAGGCTTTAATACATTCAGAACTTTCACAATTAAGATTCATTGCATAAGGCAATAATGGGAAAAAGAATTTAGGATGGAAGTTCCCACAAAGAGCTTCTACCGGTAACAGCATAACTGCAAAACCCGCAACAAAAATGATGGATAGTAAAATAAACTGTTACAGAAAAAGAAAAGGAAAGTATAATATTTTTGACTCATTTGTCTAATTGAATTCTTCTTTTTCTAGTTTTAGGACTTGTGTAGAGAACAGATTGTGTAAGTCATATTTATGCAGAAATATTGAATATTCAAGTCACAACTCACAAACATATAAGTACTACTGTGTATTATTTCTGAGAAATCTCAGAGAATAGGTAAAATGCCAGGTGACAGTAGGAAGGCAAATATCTACATCTTCCAAAAAAAAAGAGAAAAGGATTAGGAAACTAAAGCTAAGACAGTTTAACTTAAATACTTGGAAAATTATACAGTAAATCAAAAAGTGGCCATTTGAAAAAAAAATCAGAGGTCAGGGTGGCCTTGCCAGATTAAAGTTATCTAATTTTTAAAAACAAGGATTTGATTTAATAAATTGTGGGGAATGATACAGATACAATATGTTCTGTTTTCAGCAAAGCATTTGACAAAATACTTCATGTACTTGGCTCTTATCCTCTCTTATTCCAGAAGGATGTGAAAACCATTTTACTTTCAAAAGGACTTTATATAGTTGTGAGCAACTCTCTTAAGTGTTATAATTTGCTTTAACATGAGCTTGAAATTGCTGTGGTTGTTTTTGTCCATTACCCTGTATCTATAATGATTAAAATAGTATATAAATACAATAAAATAAATAAAATGACATATTGATGAACAAGCTAACAGTGTGTGCTGAATTTCATAAACAACTGACTTAAAAAACTACTTTCAATGGTCCTTGTTGATGGTTCTTCATCAAACTGGAATGAAATATTAACTAAGACTCTGTCCTGAGTTATTTTATTGATTGCTTAGATGAGAAACTGGATGAAATGTTTATCAGATTAGCAATTTGTATAATTAGTTCATGTAAAATGGATAGCTATCGTAGTATCTTAAAGACAGAAAATTCAAAATGATTTGAATAGATTTAGAAAAATGGATTTATAAATAGCATAGTATAAAATTTAACAGAGACAAGAATCAAATGTATTCATTAAGAAATTCCAGGATTAGTAATAATACTTACGAAAGTCTATCAGTAATACGATGTAGCTGCAAAAAAAGGCAAATTCAGATTTGGATTGCATCAACAGAATTCCTTTTCCTTTCCTTCTGAATACCTGGGCTAGTAAGGCAAACAGGCTTGGGGGCGGGGGGTTGGATGGAGCTAGAATGAAAGGTGGCCAACTAGTCATTCCTTCATTTCAGAAATTAGCCTCACTTTTGTTACTGGAACTCAAATGGAGGGAAAGGAATGGGCTGCTGGTAAGCGAGATTATGGGGTATGATAATAATAGATCTGTATTTAAAGATGAGGTCTGTTACAGTTTTGTCCAAACTGCTACCTGATTCTGTAAATTCAGATAGGGATTCCATGTTTTTGGAATATGCTCAGTCTGAACTAAGAAGAAAGACTTTTTAACTGAAACACCATCAGTTGTATTAGGTGGTATCAGAGCTGAAGATCACCAGTATTCTCCTAGGATAAAAACTGCATGGAGCATCCACAGAGCAACAAATATTAGCCTAAATTGCTCTCCCTGGTTGCCAAATGTATTGTGGATGTAAGAAGTAAACTGCTTGGTGGTATTTTTGAATTGAAACTTCCAGTACTTCACAAGCCTAAAAAAGGTTGCAGAACAAGCGCAAAAGATAATTAGAGAAATGATCTGTGAAAATTAAGTTATCTCTTGCCCTAGTTATTTCCTTAGGGTGTATATCTGTGACAAATACAGATGATGGTAGCGTGGTATTATATTGTTCCATGCCTTGAATTTATAAATTTTGTAACAATGCAACATATACAAAAACATTTTTAAAGCCATGATTCACATTAATGTAAATATTTAGAATAGTACAAAATGTTATTTATTCATTTGATTTATATGCCACCTTCACATTCAGAAAACTGCTAAAATACTAAACCTCCAATTTAGTATATTTTTCCTCCATATATCAATTACAGCATGGTAAGAAAATATTATTTGATAGATGCTTTGAGATTGCAGTCAGATACTATCCATTTTCTGGCACATTTGCTGTTTTAATGGAAATAATGCTGAGTTTACTGATATGTATGAATCAAATCATTTTCCTCATTGAGAAAGCACATTGTTGCAAAAAATGGACAGTAAAAAATATGATAGTCCCTATACTAAGTAGGCTCTATATTATGTGTACCTTAACAGTGGCAACCACTATCATAAATTGTACCCAGAAGCCAACTGGTAACTGGCGCAGTTCACAGAACACGGGTGTTACATGGGCATGACATGGTCTACCCATCATTGCCACTGTCTTGCAGACCAGTTGGTTCTCAAATGGTTTTCAAAGACAGCCACATGTGGAATATATTGCAATAGACAAGGCAAGGCATGAATGACTATTAAGAAAAGTCTCCCAGTCCAGGAAGAGCACAACTGACACACAAGGGGAATGCCATCCTGGGACAAGCTTCCAGATGATCTTCAAGCAGGAACTGTGAGTCCATGAAGACCCTCTGATTGTACCTAGATCTGGACATGGAAGTGCAACTCAATTCAAGACCAAAGATGGAAAATTCCCAGCATCAGGAGATTTGAACATCATAGCTACTGACTCATGTGAGGGTTGAGTTTGAACTTATTCCTCCCTACCCAAGCCTTCATAACCTCCAGATACTGGGAGATGACTTCACTTGGCAGCTGAAGGACAAGATGTATAACTAATATCAGCGTATGGATGATACATGTCATTAAACAAATGGGACTCAAGTAGATGTTAAATTGTAGAGATGAAAGCATGCCCTGAGACATCCTTCAAATCAGGGCACTGGATTTAACCTCTCTCATAGTATTAACCTTGGCCATTCAAAGCTGTTTTCTTTATCAGATGTGCTTAAGAAGATTTATAACTATCTTGGAGTGGGCCCTGTTTCTTATTGATTTGAGGGATAAGATCACAAAGATCTTCAGAGGCCCTCTTTATTTTTTGTAGAAGGAAATTTATACTAGTAAGATAAAAATATGTGAAAAATATGAAAACATGAAAAAAATATAAAATAGTGAAGAAAAAAGAAATAAGTACAGGAAAGAAAAAAGATATTAGGAAAAAGAAGTGACTTCCTATCTTCTTTACAGCAGTTAGAAACAAACATTTTTTCACCTCCCCCTTTAAACTTCATACATACTCTCTCCATATTCAAACTTTTTAATTAACAAAAGCCCCAAAACCCTGGTCATTTTAAATTTTGTAGTGAAAGATCCATAAA
This sequence comes from Oxyrhabdium leporinum, assembly GCA_032468155.1. Taxonomy (NCBI): domain Eukaryota; kingdom Metazoa; phylum Chordata; class Lepidosauria; order Squamata; family Cyclocoridae; genus Oxyrhabdium; species Oxyrhabdium leporinum. The sequence continues at coordinate 62,302 of JANHFL010003931.1, read as the reverse complement.
GGATTTTTGATCTTTTATGAAAATGTATATTTTACTGCTGGTCAACCAAAACTACTTTATATTCTTTCCTGATAGGCAGAATCTAATCTGCTGCTTTGTAAAGAATTAATTGAGGATTGAAATATTTTTGTATAGTTTGATCTCTCGTCACTTTGGGCTTGTCACTCTAAGCACAAACTACATCACAGGTTAATTGTTGAGAAAATAGGAGGAAGAGGAAATTGTGTTGGATATGTTTGCCCACCTGGAGTTATTTGTAAAAATAATAAAGGGGGATACAAATAATTAACTAAATAAAAATTTTCTGGACAGAGTACACAGGTATATCTCTTGAAATTTTTGATCCTTACATATTTTGTGTTGCTTCTGTATACTATGCTTCCTTCTGCACCCACATCTTCCCCTTCCGTAGTTTCTGTTAGTGGTTTGATAGCCCCCTGGTTGATTAGGTTTTCCAAATTTTCTCTAAGACTTAAACACATTTCTTCCTTTCTTGGTTCCAGTAAATGCTATTTCCAGGTCTTCATTAATTGCTCTGATTGTTATTTTCATTTTATAATCTGGGCTCTCTGTTTTTCCATTGATTTAATTTCTCCAATCATATTGCAGATACTTCAAACTTTTAAATTCATTTTCTCTTCCACATTTGCAAATCCATTCAGCCAAGTCTTTCTTAATAAATTCAATTATTGAATGATTACTAAATCACTGATTTTATAGTAATGTTCTGAAATTCTTCAACATCTTTCGTAACATTACTGATGTTACCTTTTACAACTACAAATATTTTTCCTGATATTTGCTGTGCTAGTAATCTCCTTTTGCTGCTTTCCTGATAATAGCCAGCTGGGAGAACAACAGGCCAAAGCTGTTAGAACCATGAGATGGCCAGCAAATAAATTAGATAGATAGATAGATAGATAGATAGATAGATAGATAGATAGATAGATAGATAGATAGATAGATAGAT
>JANHFL010003931.1:29451-54226 GCA_032468155.1 Oxyrhabdium leporinum | reverse complement strand
TCTGCCCCCCCCCCCCCATCTAGACTCTAAATTCCAAACAACAGAAAATACATGTGGTTATTTTCCATCTGAGGGTCTGGGCATTTAGGTAACCAGTGAATTATGGAGCTTGTTTTGGTTTGAGGTAACATTGCTTAGAGAATTTCAAATGGCAAAGATTTGAGTTGATACCTTAACATCCTCTAATTATCATGCAATAATGTTTTAATCATAGAGGTTTACAATCTGAATGAACAATGTTTACCCCTTTTGTACAGAATCTATGCATGCAGAGGTCTTCCATCCACTCATAAATTTATAAGGGTTTTAAAGTATTTGTACACAATATACATATTTAGTTTATATCTGTTATTTTTATTTCCACATAGAAGGTTGAAAACATACAGACTGCCCTGTAGTGTAGTACATTTAAGGTGAAGGTGGAATTGAAGTTGGTTTGAATTTATAGAGATCATCTTTTACTATGCTTAAATTGCTATATCAGAGTTCTTTCTAAACTTTCAACATACAGTCAATTGTATGTTACTATAGGTATCATGCTACATTGTATTGTTTTCTAATTACATCACATTTTATAACTGTTAGAGCAGGGGTGTCAAACTCAATTTCATTGAGGGCTGCATCGGGATTGTGTTTGATCTCAGGGGGCCAGGGTGGGCATGGCCAGGGTGGATGTGGTCAGCTCAATGTCACTCATGTTGGGGGCACCTGTGGTGGCCTGAGCGCTCTGCCCGTGAAAACGGGCTCCCGAGTTCCATTTTCGGCTGCGATGGCCTCCTGCAACCCTCTGCCAGTGAAAACGGAGCTCGGGAGGCCGCATGTGATCCTCCCAAGCTCCATTTTAGCTGGTGTTTCCAGGGAGACCCCCACGGGCCAGATCTAAGCACCCCGTGGGCCGGATCTGGCCCCCAGGCCTTGAGTTTGACATCCCTGTGTTGGAGTAACCATTTCCTTCCTTTGATTTGGACTTCTTTTTTACTCCATTGAGAAGTAACAGGATGCTAGCATTATGCCTGGAAGGGCAAACAGTACTAGAAAAATATATATTTGAAGCTGCACAGAAATAAAACATGCAGGGAAGGAGAACAGAATGATATCCTGAAGGAATGTATGACTGACTCTAACACTGAAGTGAAGCCCATACAGCAGCTGTTTTTTTGAAGGGTGGGGGAGGCTATTGTCAAATATGTGAACATGTCCCTACAACATGTTAAAAAGAATCTTTGTTATTTTTGGTATCCTGAAAATAATTTCCTGTATTGGTTATGTGAACAGTCACCTTGACATGATAAGTTTATTTGCCATCTCTGGTATTGGCTGGTATGGCTTGATTTTGGAAAAAAATCTGCCAGAATTAGAGAGAATGGAATATAAAATTCCTAGGCTCTACAGATGGCAGAATATTTGGTATGTAGTATTTGATATTTTGAAGAATTGATATAGTGGCATTATATTTGTTCTTTATTTTGCTATGTAACAAGGCCTTTTACAGAATGTTAGTATAAGTTCCATCAGCCCAGTTCTGAAATACTGAGATATTGATTTCTTATAAAGATCCGTTAATCATTTTAATCTATACAGTGACCTCATTAGTATGATTAATTTTATTCCAAATGTTTTGGTCAAAATCACTTTTATTTGCTTCACTGGTTAAGAGAAAATGAACTTCTGATTAGGACATAATTCAGATAATATTTATGGCCTTAGCCTTCAGCGTATATGGTTGCTTACTGGAAGAAAGGACAAAGCCTTTTCCCATTCTGCAGCCAACATCGAAACAGCATTATATTTAAGAACTGATTATGTTGTTCTGATTAAATTATCATTTAATAGCAGTGGTTTAAAAAGATAAAATTATTTTTTCTTGCCATAGACACAACTCTGAATATGTAGTATTTATTTATTTCATTTTAGTTTTAATCATGTAGACATTTATCTCATTGACGATGCTGTGTGCAATAAGAATAGCTAATATGAAATTAAAATATGCTGACAGCTATTATTTATCCAGTACTGTATATCAGTAATTCCCCATAATGGAACTGAAAACATTTTTGTTTGTTTACAGTTTTTTTAAAAGATAGAACTAAAGTTTAAAATCTTGAAATGTATGTATTTTGAAAATAAGTTAGACACTGTTAACATTGATTCCTTTTTGTGAGTAAAAAACAGACAATGTATTTTTCAAGGCTTTTTATCAGAAGAACCCTTGTTTTATTGCCGCTTGTATAAATGGATAGCTGATATCAAAGGTTTGCAATATTGACTACAAGTTGCTGGAAAGTCATCGTAAAAATGTACCTGTCCATTTATGACTTTCCCAGGCGGCTTTTAACAAAGTCAGTGGTAGGAGCTGGATTCACTTAATGACTACATGCTTCACTTAACAACTGCAGTGATTCGCATATTAACCATGGCAAAAAAGGTCGTAAAATCAGGCACAACCCACTTAATAACTGCCTTGCTTAGCAGTGGAAATTCTGTTCGCAATTGTGTTGTAAAATGAGGACTACTTGTATGGTATTTGTAATGTTTGTATGATATGTTTGATGAATGAAGGAAAAGAATGAAGGAATCTTTTTGAGTTTCATTCAATACTCAGAACAACAGATACATAGATTTATTTGTTATTTGAGAGAAATGATTGGCAAGTACTGCTTTAGTCTTACATAAATGGCTCAAAGTTTGAATAGGCAAGTACAGAATTATGCAGGTCTATTTTTATTACATATTTCAGTTTCTACCATATATCTTATGGACTATATAGGCTTGAGTCTCTTGAAAAGCATGAAGAGTAATTGTGCCGTTAATCATACTGTCCAGAGTTATATTTATATACACATATTATAAACAAACAAATAGCAGATTGAATTTTACATATATTGTACTATGCTGATCCACATATTTTTTCACAAATAGTCCTATTGTATACATAAAACAAATGGAAAGTACTCCTTCAGAACTTTTCTGAGAGAATTCTCATCTCCAGATATGTTTTAGGAAGCAATGAATCACTTGGACTGCACAACTAGTTCTTGTTTCAGATATTTGTTTTTATTACGTGATGGTATTTTCTTCTCCTTTCTCAAATAATATATATGTCAAGTCTTCTAAAAATTCCTGTAATTGCCATGTGTTAGAGTATTATTCCAAACAGTTCTGAACCTCAGAAGTTTTTCTGAGTGAATTTCATAATAGCTTAGTGAATTTCATGATAAATTGATAGGCAACCCTGTTTTGAGTTTGGTGATTGATGCTCTCCTCTCCAAACAAACAAACAAATGAACAAAACAAAACAAAACAAAACAAACAAAGAAACCCCAACTTGAACTAGCCACAGAGACGGGGGAAAAAACTATCACCATGCAGTGTCCCATGGGTCATTTACAGCAATTATCATGGTCAATGGCTTTGAAAGAAGATGAAAGATGAAAAAGAGCCAAACAGTTGCACTTATGCATCCCAAGCAGAGATAGCAATAGCACTTAGACTTATATACTGCTTCACAGTGCTCTACAGCCCTCTCTAAGCAGTTTACAGAGTCAGCATATTGCCCCCAACAACGTGGATCCTCAACCTCGGAAGGATGGAAGGCTCAGTCAGCCTTCAGCTGGTGAGATTTGAACTGTCAAACTGCTGGCAGCCGGCAGTCAGCAGAAATAGCCTGCAATATTGCATTCTAACCATTGCGCCATCACAGAGATTATCTACAAGTGCAACCAATGCCATCTCTATATTGTGTCCCAGTTCTGAACTTGGATCAAAAGGTTATTTCCTCCAGGACTCTTTAAAGCTGCCATTTCACCATCTAGTCAGTTTTGCGGACTGGACAAAAGTAATCCAGAACTATTGGATCCAGTGACAGCTTTTTATGGAGGGGGCATACAATAACGTCCTTCACAGCTAAACAAATGATTAGTTTAATAGTCCCAATAGTCCTGCTTACTTTTTCAGAAGTAATTGGGTATATGTCAAGAACATAATTCCCTTTAGACGCCAATTGATGTCATCCGTACATGCCAGGCCAGCTCCCTTGTCCATGATCAAATCAAGGATCAGAGTCGCCTTATTATACTAGCCCAGGGCCATCTACGATCCAGCAGTTGATATCAAGTGTCAGTTGCTGAAGGCTGGCAAGTGGGACGGGCCATTATTCCCAAGAACATCCAGATCTCAGATTCCCACCATATTTTTCTCTGCCTGTCAAATTGTACTTTCCTCTTGATGCCACCAGGACTCATGGCTGTGGAATCCAACCAGTTAACCTCACCCTGTCCAACAGATTGTAAATCTTTCATGGTCCACAATAAAAAAAAAAGTCTGGTGAAACAAAATCGGCAAGCATGACCTTGGGATAAGGAAAAAAGACAAATTGCCAGAGTAGCCACGGGGCTTGGATCAATAATAACTAGTCCCCTGACCCAAATTTGCTCTTCTCACACCAGCTATTTTCTGCCACATCTCTGGTCACAGTGCTATAGACCTCGTTGTAGAACTGTTCCATCCCAAGTGTCAAGAGAGCTGCTTGATTCTGGCCAGGCAAGACAACCATGTTTCTTCCAGACAGGAAAAAAACAATTTCAAACCTCTTCTACATTAGTAAATGTAGGGCTAGGGACTGGATATCTACTACAATCCGGTAGACGATCCGCAAGAACCAAATGATGCAACTGGTAAAGCTAACAGCACATTCGGGCACTGCGAAATTGCAGATTTCAGAGCATCAGTCTCGCTGCATGGTTGCGAATTCAGCTTCCTGGCTGTGAAATACCTCTGGCTCTTGCTGCTCATTCCCACTGTACCACTGCTGTCCTCACATATCATATCCAAGCCAGAAGCAGGAAGATTATTCCAATGCTCTACAATGGCTAGTCACTGCTTCCTCTTCTTCTCCTTGTAGCCTTCCACTAAGTTGCTTAATACCCCATCTGTCCAGCATTTACCATAAAGAGAGAAATACTAGCAATAAATCTAAAACTTGTGTTACATTTTAAACTATGCTTTCTATTGCTTTCTGAAGACCTCTGGATATTATTTCTGAAGTGACATATTTCATCAATGAATTAATAGTGGCTTTAGTATTCATCCTACCTCAAACTCCAGGAACATTTGGAGCACATATTTTAATCTTTTAAAATATTTACGGAATTGTTTTTCATGCCTGATACCATTGTATCTTGAAGTTAGAGGCATGTGAACTACCTCTCAAGGGTTCCTCCTCCAAAAGCAATAAAGTGACTGTATGTTTAATATTCAGAAGAATAGTAGAGACTTGATCATGGAAGAAGAGGGAGGCCACTTGGCCAGTTCCTCTTTTCATCTTCTGCCAGGTTCACTTACCATGTGCTTCTTAAGCTCCCTCGAACTTCAATAGCAAAGAATGAAATAATGGGGAAAAAAAATGGCAAAAGTTATTTCCATCCTCTTTCTCAATTTAAGAGGACATATTTGACTCAAACTAAGTATCTTTTTATAATGCAAATAAGTATATGCTTTAATTTCCTTAATAGATTAATTTGGTCAGTGCAAAAAAGATGTGTGAAGAAATATCACTATGCCAAAAAAGTTGCAGCATGAATATATCTGTCAGAAAAGATCAGAAAACAGCATAAGAATGATTGGAGCTCTGTTGTTGTAGGGTACAATAACAGAATCTTGAAAACCTGTCAGAGTTTGTTTTTTTCCCCTTGTTGGTTCGTATAACCATGTAGAATAAAGGCAGAGTCTCTTTCTTATGTTCCCCCCTTTCGTAAGAGTATGTTGTCATTTACATTCTCTTTTATTATCTCTTAATAGTTCTGCAAGCGGTTTTTGTATTCCTTTGTTAACTTTATCTCGCATTTCTCTACAATATCATTAATTTCATTATGTGATGCAATCAGTGCTTATGTCTGAAAAGAGTTCCAGAAACTCATTGGAATATGTGACGAAGAAGCACTACAAAGCATCTGAAAAAAAAAATGATTCTGAAGCATAGTGCTTTAATACATTAAGACTGAAATTCCATACGCTTAGAAATACTGTTTATTGAATTTAAAGCCATTCTCACAGCTAGTTTTTTTCTTCTGTTTACCTGTCAGGTTAGTTTTACCTTGAGGGCACAGTCCTGAAGATACCTAGAAGTAGATTTTTATAGGTTAAAAATAGCACTTTGAAGTATATCTGCAAGCCTATTGGTTTACAGCAAGCTGCAATCACGTTATTACCGTTTGTGATTTTTGCTAGTGGCTTCTGACCCCAGGGAAAGTCATTCCCATAAATCCCTTCCACTGCTTTTTCTCCTGATGACTCCACTGTGTAGCACACACACCTCTCCTGTCCACACTCTGTAACATGCACTTGTCCACACGCTGTAGTGTGAACCTGCCTGCAGCACTCCCCTGGGGGTGGGTAGCTCTTCCTAGTCTTCCCCATAACACACACATTCCCCTTCATTCCTTCAGTTGGACTCTTGCCTCTTCCTGTTTAAGAACCCACCTAGTCTGGGGATTATGAGGCAGTTGGACTGCTAGGGTTGCCATTGCTAAGCAGTGCCCTCAACGGGACGGCATTCTTTATGACTGCATCACTTAGCAACAGCCATCCCTGTCCCAATGACTGTTGTAACCTGAGGATTGGCATTGTGATTCCTTTTAATTGATTTTACCATTTGTTGGAGCTTTTGTACTAAAAGACTGCCTGCTATTCAGAGAATTCTGTGCACGACTTCTATGGTTTTATTTACTGTAGTTTATCCTTTGAATATGAGCTTGTTTTAACATACCCAATTAATTTCTTTTCTAGTGTACCTGTAGAAAAGACATGGTGACCATATCAATGGACATCTTTGTGAGAAAATTTCAGCCAGATAGATACCACTTGTGGAAACAAGGAAAAGATTTATATAATATTGATCATACAAAGCCCACCCCTGAAACCACACCTGAGGTAAAGGCCTGGTTGCAGAGAAGAAAGAAAACGAAGAGATGTTCCAGGTGGTAATAATGTTTTCCACTATTTATAGTTAAACTTAAAACATATGCTTTCATGTCTCAGATATTGTTTTTAGAAGTCTTTTATTTTATTTTAGTCACGGACATACTTACTGAATATATATATATATCGATTTTGAAACATTGAACAAGAAAGCATTACTGAAAATTTAATGTTTGGAGGTCTGAGCATTAACATAATATTTAGACTTTTTCTCTTTTTGGAGGTGTTCTGAAAATGGTGCCCAGAAAAATGCATAGACTTGTCCAGCAATCACCGGGAATCAGGGCTAACTCCAAGGCATAAAAAAGAACAAAACAGGCAATTTTCTAAACAATACTTTTCACCAACAACATTTTTTTTGTATACCAATTATTATGTGATCAAATAAACATATTTTAATAAGTAAACATTATTTTTAACACCCAATATCTATTTTGATTTCCATCCATGATAAAAATACATTGTTTTCTTTTCTACTTGCCCATTTTTTTTTACAATTTATGTACTGGTATTTATATGAACGTAAGCCCCATTTCTTATCTAATATCCTTCACATATTCTAGACAGTAGTCCCCATGTCAGTGTTGATGAAATATCAGACAATTATGGGAACTTGAGATCAATACATCTGAACACTTCAAAATGTAGAAAGATTTAGTAGATGTATTTATGTAGTGTTGTCTGTTTTTCTGTTAGATCAGGATTTATAACTTACGGATATTAAAAATACTTCAAAAATTGGCATCTGTGTTTATTCTAAAGCACAATAGATGCTTTCAGATTTCTCTTTACAATCACACCAAAGTTTAAGAGGAGACAGGGAAATGCACCAAGTTAAGTGTGCTGAAATTTCTCTTCTGTGTATGTCATATATAGTAGTAATTATAAAAATATCTAGTAAAATAGAGACTTTGAAAAATAAAAATGACACACACACAAAATATAAATCTAATATCAGAGGTTGCAGCTCCTGACAGTTATAATTCATTCATAGTTCAATTTCATAAAAGTTTACAGTAGACAAAAGCAGAACAAAAAAACTTCTGCGTTAAAAGCCTCTTTTAAAAAACCCAGTTTTGTGATATAAATTAGGGAATGAAACAAGCTCTTTAGGAAAAGAATTCCAGAGTAAAAGTAAAAGTGTTTTCCCTGGGTTAGTTCTAACCAAACATAGAGCTTTTGCAAATGACTTAATCAACAGGTAATCTCTTCTAATAGGAGGCGACTAAAATCTAATTTAGTAAGATCCTTCATTTTTGTAGATATTTGTTATGTTGTATTATAAAATATATTTTAAAATGTGTCAGATTGGTAAAGTAATAATTGGTAAAATAACGTTTAATACATTTAATGTTATGACTATAATATACCATAGTTAAATAGATGTAGCTAAATTTATTGCACTTTGGATGTAAATGGCCACTGTGGATATGGAGAATATGATATAGTCCATGTTTTCCATTATGTAGCACTATGATGAGAAATATGAACTGTACCTCCATTATGTCTCAGAATGATATTTTGACTGAAACAGGAGAACAATCAGTAAAATATATTTGAGAAACCACAGTTCTTTAGACTTATACAAATTTGCAGGAATAATTTGAGGAATTTTATTTAATTAATTAAACTTCTGATGATCATACAACTTTTTCAATAGTGCTGAATTGATTGCAATTATTTCCTTCACCCCAAATTTCCAAAATAAATATTGACTGAGTTTTGCTTTAACTGATCTCAAAATCTGATAAAGAAACTGAATTATTTCTTATATCAAACCTGAGAACGTTATTTAAGTTTTCTATTCTCATTCCAATGTAGCAAATGATTGAATCATTGCCTAATTATTGCTTGATTTCTCTGACAGATATTCCCTTACCTGGTCTCTTTTTTATTGATAACCTTCTCTCCAAAAATGATAATTCTTACAGGATATTACATTCTAAGCAAACATGTCATGTCTAATTATTAATACATATGCATGTTTGCATTTACAACTTGATAAGCTTTGGTTTTTCATATGTAGGTCATATGATTGTTTAATGTTACTTTTGTATTGCTACAGAGTTTGGCATATTTATTATACAACTATTTGTACTTGGCAGAGAAATTATTTCCTTGTCAGTAGAGCTTATATTTATCTGGACAGCCAAGTTAAAGTTAAAAATGGATACATTGTAGTAATTATGTTGAAAGTTTTATCAAATGTGTAAATGGATTGCAGCTATCCACTATGCTAAAGTGGTGGTTGCATTTTTGTGTTGCTTCATTAACAGTCCTCACACAAGTGATGTTCATCTCCAAAATGAAAATAAAATGTTCAGTTTCACCTTTGCTCTAATATGTCACAGAAAAATATAATAATTTTACTCTTGGAAATAATACATTTTCATCAGAATCCCATGTATATAGAAAGAAACACCAGGTTAAAGAAAAATTAAATGATAATATTTGTGTTGCAATCATTTATGTTAATACTACTTAATTTAAGGTACTTATGTAAAGATGGAAATCATAATTGTGACAAATGATTTGTGCAATAGATTTTTAAAGGGCAAGTCATGACCATACTATATAGCATTGCTAGACAAATAATAGGCACTGTCAGCTTCAACAGTGCCTTCATGCATCAATGGAAAATGTAAATCATACTACAGCTAAAGGGAAATTATGTAAATTTTTAAAAATGTATTGATTAGACTCAGCAGATTGAGAAGAAATAACCATAGTATTTGGTTTATTTAAAAGAACAATGGCAAAATATAATACAGCTTTGAAATTCTTGCTTTAAGTTGGCAGAATTTTCTACTTTGAGATATATTGGAATTGTTCTGTAAGACACTCTTCACACGCTTCAGCACTCAGATACATTTTCTGGAGCCAGTTTTCATGCTCAGGTGAAAAACTTTGGGTAAAATTAAGATGGCTCTCAGCAGAGACCTACGTATTTCCATTTTTTTCTAAAAATAGGAAACTTTCTTGTTAAGTAATAGTCCACTTCAGCAGCATGTGTCAAAAGATGGGAATTCATTCTCATATAGAAGCAGTTTGCTAATCAAAGAGCAATTAAATGTGTACATTAGAATTTGAAAGAGCATCAGTCATGTTTTCCATCTTTTGTTAATTGTATATAATCTTAATAGCTAAATATATTTTCTAAAATCCTATCCCGCGGTCTCGTAGTTTCTAGTATAGAAACAAATTCTCAGTCTGTGTACAGGTAGTCCTTAAGTTACAATCATTTGTTTAGTAACTGTTAGAAGTTACAATGACAATAAAAAAGAAACTTATGACCATTTTCATACTTACAACCATCACAGCAGCCCTGTAGTCATGTGGTCAAAATCCAGACGCTTGGCACCTGGCATGCATTTATGACGGTTGCTGGGTCCTGGGGTCATGCGATAACCTTTTTGTGAATGTCCGACAAGCAAAGTCAATAGGGAAGCCAGATTCTCTCAACAACAATATCAATATCTTAACAACTACAGTGATTCACTTAACAATTGTGGCAAGAAAGCTTGTAAAATGAAGCAAAACTAACTTATCAATGGCAATTTGGGATCAATTGTGGTTGTACATTGAGGACTACTTGTAGTTCAGTTCAATTAGCCGTTGCTGAAGTTGTCCTTGTGACAGGTAAAAAACCTGTATATTTCCTGTAAAGGCTACAGAAGAGTAAATTGTCAAAATGTCTTCCACATTTTGTGACTGAGCATTATTGCTAAAGATTGATAGAATGTGATTAGAAGCACCGTCACATCCTAAATAATGCTGAACCAAGTAACCAACTTTGGAACTTGCTTCAGCAGGGTTATTTGAGGTCATTTTAGTTTAATGCTAGTTTTAAAGTGTAGTAATGACAGATTAAAAGGTTATATTCAGTCTATTGTTAATCTCTTGCTTAATAAATTGTAAACACTATCTCTACACAAAAAGATGAAAAAAATGTCATTTTTTTCATTTCTTAAAGCAAGCAGAAAGAACATTTCTATTGGTAGATATTTTATCTTACTCAAGCCAGACGTTCCATTTTGACAGCAGTATCTCTTATAACAGCTTCCAGCATACCCGATCACGATCAAAAAAGCTTAAAACTCCTGAAGACAAGAAGCCATCAACCATAGTGGTTGGTACAGAAATCACAGCTACTGAAGCAGCTACAGATTGCTTCAAGGTCAAAGACAAACCAACACAAAAAGTAAAGCCAGGAGACACAGGAGTGCCTTCTGGGGAAGAACAAGTCCTGAGCAGGATGTACATAGATCAAAATTTATTGGATAACAAAAAGATACTGGGTGAGATAAATAGTATTTATTTTCCATATAATTTGCAGATTGTTGATATTGTGATCCTATAAATCTGCAAGTGAGAATTTATACCTTATTCTGTTCCATTATGCTTCATTATTTCTGCAGTGATATTACACAAACACAATCATTTATGTTATGCTAAGCATTCTTAAAGTTTCAGCTTTATGATCTCATGATTTCCTAACAGCTCAGGAGTGGACAATAACATGGAAAATAACAACTGCTAATATATAAAATATCTTTAGGAAAGGATTTAATACCAAAATGCCTTCAAATAAAGTACCTATTATCTTATAATGTATAGTTTTTCACAGTGTTTCATATAAGCATATTTTTACATGGCACAAAACTACTGGAATTGCAGCCTGATTTCTCTTAGTAAGTAGAAGGCTCCTTCCTCACTTATATTATTATTAAAGATGTAATGTCTAAGTCTGCTTGTTCTGTAACTATTTACCAAGGTTTAAAATTGAATTGTGCTAAACTAATAAAATAGTTTAAAATCATAGAGTTGGATTTAGAAAGTTGAAAAGACTAATTTTGTTCATGGAAGACTGAGAATCTAATTTGGGATTTTTTATATTATAATGGAAGATGTAATCTTCATTGAGTCTTTCCATGCAAGAATAGTACTGTCTCCAAACAATTTGATAAAATGGATAGAGAGACTGTTCATAACAGTGGGCAAAATATAAAGAGACTTTAAAAAGAAGTGATACTAAAAAACGTGTTATTATTATAGTATTAATTACGAAAATGTGTTTTCATTAAAGTATACCGTTCAATGCAGGATGTAGTTTTTGGCTGTAGAATGACCCTACTTCCAATAAATACATACAAAAAATATTTTGGTTAACAAATCCATTTCTCCAAAATTTAACAAAGAAGAAACAACTTTATTCAATTTTAACCGAAAGGTTTAAAAGGACCAGTTATTTCTCAACTGCTAAAAGTATTTGATGTTGAAATCAGTTAATTATCTGTCACTAAACCCAAAATGTCTGCAGATATGTTTTCTGTATAATAATGAAATGAATAAGAACTATTAGTGTCTATTTTGTCTTGATGGTGAATTTTATTTAGGTCGTTCCCCTTCAAGCTCACAACTCGATCAAGTTTCTGAAATAAAATCAGAGAAGGAAGAGAAAGAAGTCTCTGACCTTGCACCTATTTGTTCTGAAGAATCTAAAGGGGCTTTGCTTTCATATCCTGGCTGCAATCAAGATGTTTTAAAAGCTTCAAATATTTCAAGGCAAACTCCAGAGGATGCTGCTTCTGAAATGGAGAGCTTTGACAAAGAAGAAATTAGTAGCGTATCCACAGAAGACGATGAGATTAGTGATGCTGAAAGCAATAAAAGTGGTCTGGAACCTGGGGAAATATCAACGGTAAGAACGAGGAAATATCAGAGAATACGAGAGAAAACCTAGTATTTAGCTAGAAACAATAATAAAATTCCCCAATTGGTTTCTAACAATTTTCTGTTAGAATAAGGCATATATCCTTTCATAAATTGTTTTAGGATACATTAATAATGCTTGCAACAACTGCATGTAGATCAGCATTATGTTGCAATTATGAGCTATGTGTAAGAATGAGATAATGGAATAACCTGTGGCTTTAGTTTTGCATATTTGTGTATGGTTATGGCGAGGATTTGAACTAGTGCCTTTATAATTGTTTATAGCATATTAGTTTCTATTAAGTATTTAGTTTTTTTTTCCATTTGAATGATTTCCCATTTGAAATAATAACTTGGGACTAGATTTGCATTTGGCACTTGCAGAGTTTTGGATTGGCAGGATTCGTGAGAAAGTTGTAGGTATGTTTTAAACCCAAGAATAAGGCAGCATTTTTTCCTTTTACCAACATAAATAATGAACTCATTTTTGTTTTATAAAGGGATGAGATTTAACAATTCCAAAGCCAATCCTTCTGTCTTAATATAATGTGCTAGTAAACATCTTCTCAATAGTGAGATTTTGCATTTCAGCTTATATTTAATTCACTTGCTTGGGTACTTTTTGTTATTCCTTAGTGGGTTTCTGAATATTTTCTAATATGTTTGTGTGCTGTGTCTGTCTACCAAGGAATTTATACAGATGTGATTCAAATACCTGCACAAATACCTTGCTTTGTTTATGACTCCACTGTATTCTTTAATCGTAAGATCAGCTGTGTAATGCATTAAGCTAACAACTCTTCAGACCTGGCTATCCCAGCAGTTCAGAGGTATATGATGGCTGTAAATTACTAATAGATTATATTCTGGTCTCTCTCAAGCGCTTTCTGGAAAAACATCATGAATCATCACATGACTACCTTTTGGATGCTAGGCAACAGGACCACATTTACAGCCATTTGCAGTGCCCCACAATCACACGACCACAATTTATGATTTTTTGGAAACCAGCATGTACTTTTGATTTCCACCAAAAACTGTCTTATAGTGAACAATTAATTTGCTTAACAACCATAGTGTATGACTTATGGAACCATAATTATGGACTTAATTATGGTTGTAAGTCAAGGACTACCTGTATTGCTACTATCAAGATTGAAATTAGAGAATAGTTACGTCTTCTCTGAAAAAGTAGTGTGTTTTCAGATGTTGCTGAAATTCTAACAGTGGATGCTAACAATGTAGAATAGCCTCAATTAGAATATGAATTCCCATTCCTGTACTGCATCTTAATTGGGAATGGGCTATAGCAGATCATAATATCTTAGAGAAATTTTAAATATACACTATCCCAAATAATGCTTCTCTATGTGAGATGCCAAGACCCTTTCAACTTTCCAGCTGATACCATAGTAGAAATTGTATATGTTTTTAAATGCTCTCGTTTATTAGAATGATATACCATATTCTAAATTTATCTCCAAGTGTTCCCAATCCTTTTTCCACCTTGTGATGGCAGAAGTCATTTCTATTTTTTCTCTTGAAGACTACTAAACTAAATTAAATTGGCATTGCAATTGGAAGATATGTGCTGTCTGCTGACCATGATACAAATACCATGATTTTTCTGTTCCATCTTATTGTATATATGATCAAAACTATGGCAACCTTTTGCAACTGGGCATGAGCATTCCCAAAAAATATCCATCAAGAAAGCAAGATATTTTACAATACATTGCATAATTTCTCTTCTCTGATCTTAAACACAGTATATGTTGTCTTTCTTAGATATTTGAAGGAGAAAAAAACAAAACATCAAAAAGTTGGCGTCATCCGCTAAATAAACCCCCTGCCAGATCTCCTATGACGCTGGTTAAACAGCAGGCAATAAGTGATGAAGGTGAGCCTATTTTAAAAGTACCATGTAATAATATATTTTCCAGCCAATCAATTAATATGCATACATTTTAAATGTTGCTTAGTGATAAAGATGAAAAGGTATTTGATCCCATGCCAAAAATTCAATAATTATAAAATGAACTGCATTAAATGTTTTTGGCATGTTTCCTGAATACATAATGTCTTTTCCATCCTTCTATTCTCTTTGTCTTCTGAATGCATTGGAAAAAAGACCTGGTAAGATACTCAGAATTGTTGCTTAAATACTGTAATTACTTCTTCCCAGAACATAGCAGCTTTAGAACATCATAAAAACATTGTTTTAATGAAGCATTAAAAAAGATATCAAACCCACTTTCCAGGGAGAGAAATTAGATATTGAATGCATATTTGGAACTAACCCAGTTTTGGGTCAAAAAATGTTCAATTTATTTCTCCTTTGTTGAATTCTGAATTTTGTACCTAATTTCAAGTATGAAACAAGAAAAGGTGCATCTTTTTATATTGCTACCGTAGTTCACTAAGGTAAAGGTTTCCCTGTCAGTTGTGTCCAACTCTAGGCACAGTGCTGATCTCCATTTCTGGCCGAGGGAGCTAGCATTGTCAGCATGGCTATAAGTAAAAGGTGAATGGAATGCTGTTACTTTCCCACTGAAGTGGTACCTATTAACCTATTTGCGTTTGTATGTTTTCGAACTACTAAATGGGCAGGAGCTGAGGCAAGTATTGGGAGATCACCCCATTGCAAGCAGCTCGGGTCTCAGACCCGAGCTGTTAGCTCTTCTGCTGACAAACTTACCTTCTTTAACAGCTGAACCATCATGCCCGAATGCTATTACACCACACAATTAATTAAGGTTTTACAAGTTTATCTAACTCCATATCTGCTTTTCATCTCTGAAGTGCTGCTACTACTAAAGATTAGTCATAGTGTCCTTTAAAAAAAAAGGGAAATGCATTTTTCAGCCTTGGAATATTTAAGCACAAAACAGTGTATTTATTGTTTTCTCTTAAAATTCATGGTCAGTTGGAGAGGAGATTGTTAATTTCTTAATTTGTTGAGTTTTGTTCCATTTCTATTATATAATATGCATAGCATTCCCCTCACAATAGTGTTATGATGTGGGTTGCATAGAGAAAGTAAGATTGGCCCCAAATCATCCGATAAGTTATGGGTGAACGAAAAAGTGGGTTTCCTTTATACCAGCCCAGTATCTTAATCCTAATGTTAAGGTTGTATTTATTGGAGAGATTAAACAGTTTAAAATTATGTGGTTTTTGTTGTTTATTAATCTGTCAAATTAATTAATTTCATTTAAATTAACATGTTAAAGTAATACGTCTGGTGATTTGGTTAATCCTAAATCTATTTAATTGTGGTTAGAATTAGTGAATTTATCTCCTGGTTAGACCCTTGTAAACTTTTAAATAGGTTGCAAAATAAATAGCACCACTAACATTATAGTCATATTTATTTTTCTGTTTACATTGTCCTGTTTTGAGATTGAATCAAAAAGTAAAACTGGTATATATTTTATAACTTTTTTTTTACATGCTTGTGATTTTAAATGTGCAACACTGGGTATTTTGTGGCTTCGTAGATACTATGTACAGCTGCCTCCACTTGAATAAGAGACAGTGGTGGGCTGACTCCTGTATATTACTTTACAATTTTTATGTCAGAGAATTCTGAGGGTTGGTGAAACATCTATCTGTTTAAACAATATATTTAAGGAAAACAGTAGACGACTACAAGGAAAAAAAGTATTGAGTTTGAAGGAGTGTAGTTTAATTTTTTTCTAATTTGGTTTGCTACATGTGTAAGAAGGATAGCTGATTAGTCTGGGAGATTGTGAATTTCTTTGAGCGTTAGAATAATATTGAGAGATGTAGCAATTTAAAAGAGGTAGTAATCGGTTTGTCATAAAAAAAAAATCTAAATGGTAAATAGCAACAGACCAAGATCTATCAGACAAGGAAGCTGCCGATGGTGGTTGGTCATGATAGTTATATGTAGTCTTCATAATCATAATCAGCAAGCCTCTAAATAATAATATAAAAAACAATAACTTTTTTGAAGTGACTGTCAGGTACTGTTACTTAGTTATTTAGTCTTAGCTGAAAACTGCAATAAAGTTGCCCAAATTTATAAATCTATGCTAATCTGTCTGTGTTACTCAGTGTAAAGGAAATGCTGCAATTGTCTACAGTCTTTGATTAAACTAATGCATATACCTAAATCATATTTTTGCTGCTTGGAAAACCGAAGGATGTTCAGTAATAAACCTTGAACATCTATCTCCTGCCTGAGTATTTTACAATCATAGAATTATTCTCTTTGATATTTATAGACTGATACGGGATAGATCAGCTACATAACTTTGTTTTTGTTTTAATCTACTTGGTGAATAATTGAATAGATCTATACCTGTGTGTCAGAACTGGTACTGGGGAAGTTGGGGTGATGTCACCAATGCACTGAATACAGTAGTTCAATTAGTTGTGAAGCATCTGTTTTCAAATTATAGAAAGTTCTGAGCCATCAACTGTATCTATGTAATATATGCATGTCCTTAGGGGACAAGATTATGAGTGGGTTTAGAATGTTCCTGTAATTTACAAAAAAAGAGAGGCTGTATTAACATTGTAACCCATCTGGTAAAATTATTCAATTTCAATGAAGTTGCTGCATTTTAAATTAAAGATTAAATAGTTTTGTGTCTAAAGATGATAAGAAAACCTTGGTTGAACTTAAGTAAAAGGACATTTTGAGTTGTCCTTGTCAGTCTTCTCTCAGGTCCAAAGAACTGAAGGAGCAGAGATTTGGAAGTACATTTCCCCTCACCTTTATCATTCTTCCAATTTAAAAAACCAAACCCTACTACATATCTAGAAATAGTTGGTAGCGTAGCCTTGTAAGTACTCAAAAATTACTAGTCTTCAGAACAAATAGAAAGTATGCTGTGATGTATCTTTGTATTTCTTTTGCTTTTCATGACACATAGCAGGGATAAAGTTTTATTCATATTCTGCAAGTATGACATTTCTGATTGGCTGTTGCTACCAAGAAAATGTTTAAGTACAAGATTATGTAAATCAAATTAATGGGTATGTTGCAGAATAGAGAAGGTAAATATCATCTTCCATCTTGTCATGCAACCACCATCCATGCAATACTTGCATGTTATAATCTGAGTGTGAGAAAGAGAAAGCAAATATGGGTTAGAGCATAGACACTCTCATAGGAGTAGGAGAAGTTGAAATGGGTTAAGAAGCTGGCAGGAGTAGGAGTCAGGTGGAAGCTGAAAGGGGAGAAAAGAAACAGAATGTCTTGCAGGCAAAAATGGAGTTAGTCAATCTCAGTTGCTGAAGAGATGCCGGTTCCAAGATGAATCGTGGTGGCGCAATGGTTGGAATGCAGTACTGCAGGAAAACTCTGCCCACAGCCAGGAGTTCAATCCTGATGGGGTCAAGGTTGACTCAGCCTTCCATCCTTCTGAGATCAATAAAATGAGGTCCCAGATTGTTGGGGACAATATACTGGCATGCCCAGAGAGTGCTATAAAGCACTATGGAGCAGTATATGAATCTAAGTGCTATTGCTATTGCTTTGATTCAAGACCAGAAAAAAAACACCTGTCAGAAGGCTCACTGTGTATAGGGGATCACTCAGTGTGGCATGTGTCTGCTCTATGCAGAGGGAGAAGAGAATCCTAAGACATAATAAAGTAGCTTGAAAATTTGATAGCTATAAGAGTTTGTCAGCTAACTTTTAATGCAAGTCCTTGATTAAATCCTCAGGGGTAGTTGGCTACATTTTACCTTAGGTATGGTGTTGTTTTAGCAAAAGTAATATTGCAGCTGGCAAAGAGATAATCTTGGAATTATCTTTCAGAAAAACCAATGGCTTTTATCTTTGTTTTGCTAAAAATGAAGAAAATTGAAGTGATTCACAAGAAAGATCTGGTATTGTAATACTTTGCCTATTCAATCCTGAGAATCTTTGACATGGTAATATTAGTACTGAATTGAAGTAAGGAAAGTATTAAGGCAAGGTGAAGTAATTTGAATTGTGCCTATTGATTAATTTTAGAAGTGCTTCAGCATAATCTTTTTTTTTAATGATTTAATTCAGCTTTTGTATACTATATTGCGTAATTCAACAATATTAACATTCATTTACTACTAGTTATTAACATTCAATATGGTAATGTCATTGAAAATTGTTTTCATGAGCATCATACTTCAGCAATATAAACCACAGTTTTGGATGTTTTAAATTGTAACAAAGAGTGGCAGGAGGCAGTGCCAGAAACATTTTTCCCCATCTGAAAAACACCAGGCATCATATTAAGTTCCTCTCTGGTGAAATTTGCAGTAGATGTTTTGTTGAATCTAAAAGGATGAGAATTACATGGTAATACATGGATCCTGCAAATAGTCTGGTTCTGTTGTTACATTTTGAGGCAGTTGCACCATGGTATAATATTAGCCCTAGGAGATGTTGCAGCAGATACAAAGAGGAAAGAAAAATTGAGAGTATACTATATCTCAAAATGTTACATAATAAAGAGATTTAAATTGCAAACTACTCTGGAGTCTGTGTCAGAACCCCTTTAAGAAAGAATGCAACATGTAGGATCCTTGGTGCTCTCTGAGCTTGGTGATTTTTTTGCAGATGTTTCATTACCCAAATACGTAACATCATCATTGTCAATCACAGAACTTGATGACAGTCAAATTCAGAGATCACTAAGGGTCCCACAGTTCAGTCCACAGCTACAAATATTCTCTTCTATTGGTAATGCAACATGTACCTTCAAAACTGGTATTAAGGACAATCCAATGAAAAGCACATTATAGTAATCCAGACTGTACATTACCAGGAAATATGCCACTAATACCAAATCTTTTTTATCCAGAAAAGGAGCACATGTGGTCTAAAAGCCCAAAGATGAAAAAAAGACTTTCTGTAATAACACTAATATAGCGTTGAGGTACTGGATCCAGGTTAACCCTCAAATTGTAAACATGGGTCTTAAATCAGATTCAAATACATAGATTCTCTTCTTTGAATGGTACCTACAGTGGAAATGCTTTTAATGTCTGAAGAATTAAATGATAGATCTAAAGGAAATTATTTTTTAAACGTGAATTCTAAATTAAATTGTCATTAAAAGCTTCTTTATGTCTAATTATTTTTCTGCCCAAACAGTTCAGACAGTTACTCAGTCTGCTAAGCAACAGGTGAGGTAAAGGATAGTTTTTGCCTTGACAAAACAAAAACTAAGATATAAAAGTTGTGGCAATTACTGACTTTTGAAGCCTTTTAAGACCTTAGTGAGTCGTAAAAAAAGTTAATGTACAACCCTCCGTAACATTGTTTTGAAGGTTTTCTTATGTTTCTTTTTAAAATGTATGTTATGTCTTATAACAGCTGCAACAGTTTTCAAGGGAATGCTTATATTATCTGTAGATAAGGCAATATTTTAAAAAGAGACTCTAAAATTAATACATAAATACTTAACAGCATCAGAGACCAGTAAAGCAGTGATAAAGATTCATCACAAACTAATTAAAGACTCAGAAATATCAGTGTCATTTAAGTATTAAGTCCGGGCAACCCAAAAAATCCTTCTTGCTCTAATCATTATGGTAGGAATCTATTCACTCAGGAAAAAATAGGCAAAGTATAATTTCCATTTCACTGCTCTAGTAGGGAGATTGTCCTAATTCAAGATGGGTTCTAGCAAGCAGAATGATCAGAACCGTTTGGAGGTCCTTATGAATTCAAATACCTTTTCAATGAAAGTCTCTGATTACAGTGTATTCTTTCCCCCCCTAATGTCCTCTCTTCCCTTCCCTTTCCCCCTGTTATAATTGTCTACAGAATGATAAGCATAAAGCTAAACTGCAATTCTCCTTAAGTGACCTACTGCCTCCTAAAACATTCATAATGCTCAATATTGCTCAGTACAGAATTGTTAGCATATACCTAGTTTAACCCAATTTCCTATACTTCAGCTCAATTTAATGATTCTGTATAAAATTAGGAACAGTGTCAATGGTGGCATAAAGGAGGTTTTGTTTAAAAAGTGTGACTGGCTCTGATACACTTCACATGGCATTATTATTGAAACCATGTAGGTAATTTTCTTGATAACCTAACTTTGATCATTTTTTGTAATAGAAATTCCAGTGTTCACCCTATCCCAGAGCTTCTTAAATGGGTTTTATTTCACATTAAAGTAATGGAAAAAGAAAGTTTAAAAAAGATTTTTAAAAAGATTTTTATATGAAATAGTTAAGGTTTAGAATACTAGCTACAAAACAATTCTATGGGTAGAATAAAATTGAACTATTCTAAAAATTCAGTGGAGCATGGTATTACAGCTACATTGAATATGAAATGAAATCATCCAAATCATCCCTAACACTTTCTATTGGACAAATCAAGGGGCAATCAACTGTTTGCGCTGACTTTAAATAATGATTTCCTTGCCTAGTGTGCACCTAGTTGTCCCCATTTTGAACTGTACTTTATAAATGCTGTTTTATATCCCGATGTACCCATTCATTATTTATAAATCTAATTCTTCCTATTCTTCCAAAAATAAAGCATGTCACAAAATTGTGCTTCTTCCATTGTTTTTACTCTTCATCCTGCTTTCAGTACTGTACCTGTTTTTTGCCATCCGTGTCCAAGTGTCCATCCTATTAACCTGTACTGCTCTAAAATGCTTCCTATTTTCTCCTGTTTTAGGAATTTGCCACTTGCTGTTGTCTACCAATTCTTAGAAAATTAAAACCTGCCTTATTCCCTCATCCTATATTTGTCTTCGTTAATTAAAAATAGCTGGTGCTCATTATTACCTTTATTTTCCCTTCTTGATACTTGTTCTCTTCCTTTCGTATCAGCATCATATGCCGATTCTCAAAGGTATAGTGAACCCTCATTATTAGTATTAACTACAGCCCATGTAGTAATCCTTCAGCACTCTTGATAATAATTTTCCCCATCTGTAAATCGTATTTCTGATTCTACATTCCGCCATTTATTCTGTACTGGGTCCCATTCTTTCTTGCTTTTTCCAAACAGTCCATTTATTCACATTGATCCTTATTCCCATACATAACAGGCCTTCTTTTACAATTCTGAGCAGGCAGCGATGTTAAATATGCCTCCAAATGTTTGCTTTTTAGCTTGCTTTAGCTAATCTAGGCTGTCCTGAGATAGATTTGTGTGAAAGGGCTTGTTTCTCGGTCTACCCTCAATATGAGGATAGTTACTCTTCAAATACAATTTGAATTAGTTTACTCAAGTAATGAATATGTTGACTAAACAGGACTGACTTTTCTGAATGCTATGTTGCTTTCTGTTGTTCTGTTCTCCAAATACATTTCTTATTTAGTGGCTTATTTAGTTGATGGTTATATTGATAAAATATAATTTTTCAGCAAACGTTCTGTATTTCAGTTCTGTGGTTGTAAGGCTTCTCATCTTGATATATATGACATGGCTTGTGGCTTGTTAGAACCTTCTTTTTGTAGATAATCTTATCATTTTTAGTTTTCTGTTGAGATGGTGAAATGGAGATGGTACCTTGTAAAAATTTAGGGACAAAAATTGTATATAATATCCTGTTTGGATTACAGTCGTTATGTTCATTTTCATAGTTTTCTTTCCATGTTTGTGCATTCTCTTCTAGAAAATATAGAATCAATTTCGGTCTATAGAAATGTAATGATGAGATTATTTATAAAACTATGGAGAATTTCTGTATTGAAGAGATTATTTATAAAATTGAAATTACATTGCCTTATTTTAATCTAAGATTAGCAAACAGGTGAAGAATTTTTAGATAATTTGTGATTTTTTAAGAAAAATGTATTATATTCAAACATAAATGGAGAATCTGGTGACATGGTGGAAAATTGTATTCTTTTTTTCATAAGATTATGTTATAATTCCTTGATGTATGTAACTCATATTTTGGCCTCAGAAATGTTGGCTCCATAAAAATATATTTAAAAGTACATTAATGGCATAATGCCTGCAGAGGATATGGAGATGGAAAACTAATAGATTAAGTTTCTAATAGATAAAGTTTCTTATGCAAATTAGTAATTCAAAATCATAATTTCAGAAAATTATAGATGTCTAATTCTCTTTTATTTCTTGGGTTAGGAAGAGGATATAGTGCAGAGTGATGCATAGTTGCTGTTCTAAAAATGTTTTTGTGCAAATGATAAAGAAGGTTAAGCTTATAATTATGATACCGAAAGAATAATACTGAAATCTAAAGAAAGAGAAAGCTAACTCAGTGATTTCTCATGTGAGAATAATATTTTGCATTGAGGAGCACACATTAACCCACATTAAGATTTTCAATATCGTGACATTGTAATCATCTACAATATGGTGTCAACACCAACTCTATGAAATGGAGTTTTAGCCTTTTAGACATTTGTCAATTTGTATTTTAAAATAAAATATTGCATGAGTAACTGAAGTTCACTTTCAGTAAAAAGCTAAAGTTCATTTTCAATATAAAATAATGTATGATTGTAAGAAAAAAATAATTATCTAAACCCTATGCAGAACTCAAAGATAAAAGTGGCATATTGTATTTAGATTTGCTTGTTTAGCATTATGTTAAGACACAGTAAAGAAGAGTTACAATAGGAGTCAAATTTGTTTGAATTTTCCCAACAATTGCATGCTTGAAGAGTAAAATTGATATAGTTTCACACTAAAAGAACTATTAAAATGTTTTATAATTATTGATGTTTTCAGATATGTCAGAAAAGTAATTGCACTGAGGTGTGTGTTTCCAAATTAAGATCAGACTACTAATTAAATAAAATTCTCCAGTCTCAGTCCCCCTGTCTGATCTCTCCATAGCATTAAAGAATGTAGGCAAATGTATAACTACCTACCTTTGTTTCTCAGCAATCCATATCCAAGCATTGACAATACGTAGATTCTTGGCTGTCTCAAACAAATACATTTGGGAGTCATATTTGGTGCACTCTTTCAACTGGTTACAACATCTGAAGTTGTATGTTACCTAGAAAAATTGGTTACTTTTACCCTTGGATACTCACTATTTTATTGGAGGTTACGTAGATGCAGTTCTCACATGGATTTTCCTTTCATATCAAAAGGCAGTCAGTCTAATAGCAATGGTATGATTGTCACAGAGACTTTGAGGCCAACACTTCAACAGTGCCATTTGTCTGCTTACATATGACACAACAGAAGTGATTTCTAAAGGTTTTCTTCATGAAATATATTTCTAGGCTTAGCAGCTGAATAACTAATACTGCATATTGTTGGTAAACAGATCTTCTGAGCCTAAGTCCTGTCCACTTGCAATCTCTTTTGCTCTCAGAGGTACTAGTGGTTTGCGGGTGGTTGAGGATCTTATTTCAACCATCAGGAACATCATTTATTTATTTATATGATTTACATGGCTGCCCATTTTATGTAAGGTAGCTCTGGGTGATTGGCAACAATAATATTGTCCTTCCCCCAAAACCCTGTAAAAGCAAAACCTGGTGCCACAACCAAAATTATACAGTCAATCTAACAGTACAATTCTCAGGCTCCAACTTCATCTTGCAGGATCCAATCTGAGTCCAATCTGTGCATACATCCTAGAGATTGAGAAGTTCCCTGAGGATGGGCTCCAGCATGAGTCCGAAAGCTTAGAAGAACAAACGTCTGGTCCCGGTGACTGACTCAGATTGGATCCTGCAACATTAACTTGGTTTCATGAGCAGATACCCTCAGAGACTCAATCCTGCAAATAAAATGGTCTCATACCTTGTAACATCTCATTAGCTCTCAAACCAATGCTTTTTTAGTTTTTCAGTTCTGTTGGTATAAGACACTAGCCTTGAATAAGTTAGCTTTTAAAAGTAGTAATTGT
Organism: Oxyrhabdium leporinum; assembly: GCA_032468155.1. Taxonomy (NCBI): domain Eukaryota; kingdom Metazoa; phylum Chordata; class Lepidosauria; order Squamata; family Cyclocoridae; genus Oxyrhabdium; species Oxyrhabdium leporinum. The sequence continues at coordinate 29,702 of JANHFL010003931.1, read as the reverse complement.
TTCTATTTCTAAAGACAGGAAGGTTCTAACTCCAAGTTTCAATTGGGTTTTCCACCAAAAAACATATTAGCTATAGATAGCTCTTGACAAAGATCTGAGCAGGTGTAGAACCTATAATTATGAATGTTCAGATGATCATTCAAAGAATGCTTGTTATACAGTAGTGGCCAAAACTGTGGAAACCTTTTGGGAAAAGTGTATTTTTATGCCATCACTACCAAACAGGGAGATCTTGGTCTCATCACTCCAAA